>RCUC01042620.1:0-10043 GCA_003697995.1 Taxidea taxus jeffersonii
AAAAAAAAAAAAAAAAAAAGAGTTCATCGCCAACACTGTGGCAAGTGCAGGGATCACTCTTCCCCTGGACTGCTCTAGATGGCTTTCCTGCTCTTCCTTTAGTGAATCTTTGTTCCAAGTTTTAGTGAGGCCAGCATTTGGTAGCCCAAATCTACTTGGTGCCTTAAGATTATTTTCATAAATAGAAATCTTTTAGAAAAACAATGGCTAAGTGATGGAGCCAGTTTCTAGAGGCTTTACAAGTAAAAACCTGCATCTTTAATAGAGAAAGAATTCCCCTAAACCAACAAACCTCATTCTTCTAATTAATCAGTATATCACTTGTGCTCAGAAAACCCCTAAAATGGAAACCATTAATTCACAAATGAGTAAACTGAAGTCACATGAGGGCAGAGAACACCATAGTCCCTGGTTTTAATTACTATGTTATTCTGCTCCCAAGTTCTTAATTCCATGTATATTTTTTACTTCTCTTTCAACCTCTATGGTTAATTAGCCATCATTTTGTTGATTCTTACCACCAAAATTACTCATCTGTCTGTTCATCCCATGCTACCTCATTAGATTAGGGCCTCATCATCTCAAATATGAATTAGGATAAATAAACCCAAAGGTCCACTTTAAATTTAATGCTTGACACATTTATAATTATCACTTTCTAGACAATATCTTCCCACTCCCAACAATTCTGAAAACAGCTACAAAATATTTGGTTGATAATCATTTCGTTGAACCTAGTGCTAGGACAGTACCTAGGAGGCGTTCAAACAAATCAATGTCTAGATGCACTGGGAACCATGAGACTGGGTTCAATACCACTTTTACCACCAAATAGCTGTCTGACCTTGAACAAATCACTTTGCATTTCTAAACTTAAATGAAAACATCAGTAAAACGTGTGTAGGACCAAAAATATCTAAAAAACTTCCACATCAACATAACCAGATCATTCCCAGACCATGGAATTTTTGACTTCCCTTTGGAGGAAAAAAAATTTATATCCATCAGCCTGAGATCCTGATTAGCCACACTTTACTCTCATGGGAAAGTTTGGTAAGACAAAAAAAAACCCCAAAACCCACAAATTCAGAACCTGGAATTACTCCTAAGTTTTGGGCCTCCCAACCATGCAAACTGGGCAAGCTACTTTATGTAAATACCAGGCCCCTGAGTTTTAAAAGAAGTTGGAATCTAGACTCAAGATTCTCAAGTGCTGGTCTACAAATTAAGGATTCAATAGTCCACAGAAAAATGATGACAACATCAACAAAGATGACAACAGAGTGAGATTTTTACAAAGCTATATTTATTCAGTTTAAAGCACTCTCTTTTGTTCTCTTTTCTGACTTTTGTGTGTTAAAATACCATTTTAGAGTAACTTTCTTTTTTCTTTTAAAGATTTTATTTATTTATTTGATAGACAGAGATCACAAGTAGGCAGAGAGGCAGAGAGAGAGAGGAGGAAGCAGGCTGTCCGCAGAGCAGAGAGCCCGATGCAGGGCTCGATCCCACGACCCTGGGATCATGACCCGAGCCGAAGGCAGCGGCTTTAACCCGCTGAGCCACCCAGGCGCCCCTAGAGTAACTTTTTTTTTTTTTTAAATATGCTTAGACATGTTATAAAAAATAGTAATCTAGTATCCAGTATCTCCAAGAATGTTCAGGAATGGTCCATTTCCCCTAAAAATCACTTAGTTTTCTGTTTATGGGGACTTCCCCATTCACCCTATATCCTTCACCTATGGTTGTTCTTTTCTCTCTGCAGGCTCTGTTAGTTCAGAAGTGGAACGCTTTTAACTCATTCCCATTCTAAAGTATCAGCAATAATTTTTTTTTAATAAGATGTTAGTAATGGAAGAGGGGTTCCATTCCAGTATGGAATGGTAACTTACAATTTAATGTGCCCAAATTTGCTCTTCAAAATCCCTTGAGCAACTCCACTTCAGAACCTCCTTATCTCCCTGATTCCCAATCTGCATTTTCTTCCTAAATTCCTGCATTTCTCATGAAGAATATAGCAGAGGAGTATGTTTAATGCTCCAAGAATTGACTTGTTAAAGTCCACCAGGAACAGAATGAGGCCTCAAATCCAGAGTCCTCAGCTTCCCTACCTTTCATCACTGTCCAAGTAGCAGGATGTAATCCTATGGTCCATGCCTTCCCCAGAATGTGCTGAGTCAGACTGACTGGTTACTGGGAGCATGCTGGTCCCAGCTAAAGGAGGGCGCCCTAGGGGATATTGCCATAGAGAAGTCAGACAAGAAAGAAAAAACAAACAAACAAACAAAAAACCCAGCAAAGGCATTATTAGATGGCGGAACAATGTGAGTTGTTGCTTAATCAGGCAGTTCGCCTGAACAATTATTTTGAAAATTAATATGGTATCAAGTTCTTCCTATTCTCTTATCCTATCGTAAGAAGTCAGAGGAAATGGAATTTACATCTTTAAACAAAACACATAGCTCCTTCTTTCCACGTTGAATCTCCCCTCCACATGGCTGACATCCCAGAACTCTATCTTAGTCCTCAGACCTTTTTGAACCAATGAAGAAATTGCCACCCATTGAGCTGCCCCATTATTTCCAAGGCTGAACAGAAGGGCTGTTTAGTATGATATTGGCCAATGGAACTCCATTTGTACTATGGAAAGATGAAATGCTGTGCTGCACCTTTGAGACCAGGCACAGACCACTGCCATCACTTAAAGGAAACAGAGACGTGTTGAGGTCACTGCCGGCAGGGACAGGCCTTTGCTGCTGAAGTCACATTGAAGGGTTTCAGAGCTCACTGTGAATCTGCATAGCCATTCCCAGAACCCATTTATATAATACAACCAAAGTGCATTTAAATGAATGAGAAAATCTTTTTGCTGAGAATCCCGAAATTTATCTAAAATGAATGGTGTTTGTTATAATGAAGACCATAGCACCAGCTGTTACTTATGTGTACAGATAGCTTTGTAACTTCTTCCTTGGAGTGTGTGTGCACATGTGTTAGTAGCAGGAGCAAAGCACAATGTGTTCGTATGATCCCAGAGAGGCATCTGTGTGGAATGTGTTATAACACACTAACCAATTAACTTCCAATATCAGAGAGTAAACTTTGTTAGTTGTGCAAAAAACAGTCTCATCAGCTATGATGGTGAGGAAATTTAAGAAATCGTTATCAAAATAGTTAATATGAAACCAAAAAGTACTGCTGAAGGGCTTGAAAAATGGCAACACTATAAAGCAAAATTTGACCCCTATGAAATTCTGATTCAGGTATCTTAGGAAAAATCTGCCTTTTCTCTGACCATTATTTTCTATGGCAAAAGAAAAATTTAAAAAAAAGACCATGGTTTTATTTTCATTTAAAAGAGAGTAAGTACCTGGATTTAAAAGGACCATTACGGCAGTTTTCATTTGTTACTTCTGGAAAACTATTTAACAGGCCTGCAGCTCCTCAGAAAGTTACACAGAGAATTAACATATGATCCTGCAATTCCATTTCTAGACATATATCCAGAAGAATTGAAAGCAGGGACTTCGAACAGATGTGTGTAGATAAGTGTTTGATGCAGCACTACTCACAAGAGCCAAAAGGTGGAAATAAACCAAGTGTCCACCAACAGGAAAGTAGATAAATAAACTGAGATATATGTAGTGAATTATTCAGCCTTAAAAAGGAACAGAATTCTGGGGTGCCTGGGTGGCTCAGTGGGTTAAAGCCTCTGCCTTCGGCTCAGGTCATGATCCCAGGATCACCGAGTCCGGCTCTCTGCTCAGCAGGGAGCCTGTTTCCCTTCCTCTCTCTCTCTGCCTGCCTCTCTGCCTACTTGTGATCTCTGTCAAATAAATAAATAAATAATCTTAAAAAAAGAAAAAAGGAACAGAATTCTGATACATGGCACAACAGGTAAGCCCTGAAGCATTATGCAAAGCTGAAATTAGCCAAAATAGACACAAAAGGAAAAATATTGTATGACTCCACTTGAATGAGGAACCTGAAACAGGCAAGTTCACAGAGCTATAAAGTAGATTAGGGGTTATCAGGGTCCAGGGAAGGGATGAATGGGGAATTACTTAATTGGTACAGAATTTCTATTGGAGATGATAGAAAAGTTGTGGAATGGATCATGTCGTTGGTTACACAATACTGTGAGTGTACTTAATGTTACTGAATTACAAACCTAAATGTTTAAAATGGTAAATTTTGTTATGTGTCTTTTACCACAACAAATGCATGTAATAGAATTTCTGGGTATGAAATTATTAAAGCTAAGTATCACAAGGCAGTGGGTCTTTCTATAAGTCACTTTTTTTTTTAATTAGAGAGAAACAACATCCATTCGGCTGAATATAAAAAAAAAAAAAAATCTATGAGGGATGAAGAGGTCAGCTATTCCCTACAACAAGAGCATCTAACCCTGAAATCCTAGAGGTCTTAAGGATAACATACCATTCTGTAACAAATCCCACAGAGCAATGAGAACTCCAGGGGTGTGGTAAACATTTCTTAAAAGGAAGTAAAGGTGGATTGAAGATATGAAACTGTCAATATTTGATTGTTTTTGAACTATGAGGAGGTCAATTTCATTTGGTTCAACTTAACACCTGAAGGCTATGTTGCGACTCTCCCTACCTTCAACTTAATATTGGCCCAGCCTAACCTGATCCCCTCCCAAGTTCTCCACCTCGCTATCTAACACATCACTGCTAACCTGCAGGTCGTTAACTGGGCTATGTGGGTGTGAAGAGAAAGGGGAGGGGAGAAGTTGTGAACTGTAATCCATACAGGAGCCAAGTAGCGATTTAGTGGATCAGGTTGATCAGTGACTACAGTCCACCCCGTGACCTCCAGTCAGCTCAGGCTTCAAGAACACAGATGCAACATTGCCAATCTTCTAATTTTTCCAAAGCAGCCAAAACTCTGGATTGGGATTGAAATATTAATTTTTTAAAATGTTGGCTCAATTCTTTAAAACACTACACATGCCAAGGAAAACATCTGTAGGCCCAATTCCCCCCACCCAGCTGCCAGTGTGTCTCTTCCTCTGCTGCATACAGAAGACCCAACTACATAGAGTCCCTGCCTGAATAAATGTTTTGATGCAGTCCCTGGACAGTTCTAGAGTTTCCTTTCTACATCAAACCATAGAGGAATGAGAATCTTTCCCATCTTCTACATTCTCCTCCCCACCCCGTGCATACCGCCCTCCACCCGCCACTCCCTGTCTTTAGTTGGTCCAGGTACTAGGATTTGTTTGGAGGATCCTGGAATAGAAACAAGTTTCCTATCCTCTGGTGCATATGTGCATCTGGGTGTGGAGATGTTGCTGAAAGTAGGTGGTAGGAATGGAAGATGGCATAAAGTAGGACAGGGTCCCAGCCTAGCCCTGGAGTTAGGACAGCTTCTGGTGCCTGGGTGGGCACTCTGGCTATGATTTTCCAGCCTTGAGATCACCCTTCTCCAGCTTACAGCGGCACACGGATTAGTGAGTTTTCAGACCTAGCCAATCAAACTAGTTCCTTGTGGCTGAGAATGGAGAATTATTACAGAAAAAGATAAAGGGGCAAAAATAAAGAGAAAGGAAGACAAGATTTAATTTTGTTTCCAGAGGATTTATCTGTTTTACCAATTATTGAAAACGAGGGCATGCCTCAAATGACACAATTACTTTTTGAAATGATATCCTTTAATTATACAAAAAGATGAATCTTGCATTGTTTTATAGACAATAGTCAAGTAAAATTCATTTTTACCTCTCATGTCATAGAACCCTAGCAGAGAAGACTTATCCAGACTCCTCATAAATATTTAATCCAAGGACAGCCTTTTCCCTTGGAATTTTAGCAAAACACACCCTGCACACTCCACAGCATTTAATTAACCAGAGACCAATCTCAAGTACACTTAATTATAGGTCAGTTTTCTGAGTATATAAATCATGGAAAAGGAAAGGAAATGACACAAAAGCCCTAGACTAATATAATTTATAGCTATCTGAACTCACACAAGGAAAGAATGGTACTGTGCTATAATTAAAGATTAGGTTAGTGCCAAAAATCATAATTTTCTGCCTGGCTTTAAAAGCAAATGTCATGTTAATGACAGTTAACTTTTGATTACGCAGGGATGATTATATATAGTTTGTGGATTATCTATGCCCTCATTTTCTTTCCTTCTTCCTCATGTTGCTTTATTGCTAATTAATCCCTCTATCAGAATTCTGATTAAGGAAAGGAAGAGAAGTAGAAAATCAAATTAGTCATTTGGGCTGATTGTTCACAGCCTCAGATAAGACTCTTGGTTAAGCTGGCGCAAAAAACGCCTTTCTGGATTTTGAGACTCTCCACTACTCCAGGACTTTTAACAAAGATGATTTGAAGTTGGGCATCCTGAGGTTTCCTAGTATGCTATAGATTATAGCCTCAGGATGATTTTCTGTCATTGTGCGACCCGAGGTGCCAACACCTACAATTCAGAAAACTTTATTCAGTATATCAATGCATAAGACAGAATTTCGGTAATAATTCCATGACCTCCATCCCTATCCCCCGTCTCAGAATTAGGGTGCTATTTACCAAGCATTCGCACCTGTGCTGTATTCCACAAAAACATGGACAGGGTGATACAGGTTAGAAGATGAAAACAAGTCTGAAGACACTCCTCTAAGACGTTGACTTTGGGACCCTAAGAGGTTTTGGGTTTAGTTCCTCATTTAGTTCCTCAGCTACTACACTGTTTCCCACAGTTAAGTTCCAAAACCCATCCAGATCCTCTCAAGTCAATTTTTCCATTTATATATTCTCCCAAAATATCATGAAACAAAATTCACCTACTCTGTGCCAATTCATCAGTGGTGAAATCGAGAGAAGATTAAAAATGAGTGGCAACAATGAACAATCAGAGCTCACTGCCAATGAACCTGCAATGAAAACAAGCCAGCAGACTGCCATGTTGCTGCGGTTCTGTTATGATTATGCCATATTAGAGTAATCACGTAAGAAAGCAAAAACAAACAATCCAATTCTTGAATCTAAACAAGATTCCCTCATCCTGCCAGGCCTGCTCAAAAACACTCCACTGATTTCCCATCCGAAAGCCTCACCCTAACATATGGCAGCATATTCCACGTCCCAAGGATTGTGAAAAATCAGCACAAACCTAGTTTTCCAGTATCTGCCTATAGAATCAGAAGTGTGAACGTTTCAGAACATTAACAGATTTTTAAAATTAAACTCACTTCTGTGAAATCAGAACAGACTATAGTATGAGCAAGGGCTGACGTGGGGGCTGGGGGTGGGGGAGCAGAGGGGGTGGGGAGAGAGGGACATGGCTCGAAAAGGACAGGTTATCAGGCTCCCCTATATTGCCAGAGCCTTTTGGTTTTCTGTTGTTTTTAAAGTCATGATAGTTTTTTGTTGGTTTGCTTTGGAGGTCGCATGCCTATCATTACTAGAGAGAGAAAGGAATTACGTCCTCTTTCCGTTAACTGTGGGAACTCAGTGGGATGTATACATACAGAATGACATAATGCCTTTGTTCTATTCCTAAATATAACAAAGTCATTGGACTTCTGTTTAAAACCTGCAACAGAGTATGAAAGTGCCTTATGGATTAAATTAGCCAGCTACAACCCATTACTGAGCTTTATGAAGAAAATGACAAAACATTAATAAACAGCCGCCTTTCAAAAATACCCACCTCTGGAAAACATAAGTTAATGCAATCATGGTCCAAAAGGAATGTAAACCAATATTATAATACCACATGATATGGTTCGTTAAACACTTCAAGTCTTTAGGGTGCTTTTCGGAATTGCAAAATATTTCTGTCATCTCCCCACTGTAATTTGGTACTCCAAAATACCATTAACTTTTAAATGTACCAATTTGCTTTTTGCTGCTTGATAAATCTTATTCGTCATTCATAGGCTCTAAATTCATTTTATGCTTTATGATAACTCACTTGAAAACTTTTTCCAGTGTAGCAAATTCCTTGATAAGAAAGTTGGAAATAAAATGATATTTGATCTTAACAATACAAGGAATATAGCCAGGCATTTTTTCCTTTGATATTAAAATTGATATATTCATGACAGGAAAAGTTCATATTTTGATTAAGAAAGCAACCAAAACACTTACTAAAAATAAGTAAAGCTACAGCAAAAGAGGTATGAAATTATCAGTTTCATGCATTAGACTGCAAAAGGACAGAGGTTTCTATCAATGGAGACTTCGGGCTAATTTATATACAATTTATAGAACCCAGACCAAATCCAACTTAATAAAAGTAAGAAACTATAGCGTATGGAATGATTCCTTGGCAAATGTGTAAGTAAGAAAGACAAAAGCAATTTAAATCTTCAAAGTCATCCAAACAATACATTAAAAAGAGCTATTCTTACCAGAAGGATCTGCCAGATTATCTCTGGGTGACAATGATTCAGACTGAGATGTGCTGGTAACTTTTCCACCCCTCAGCCAGAATGGTAGGCAAGCAGTTATCCGACTAACGACCATTAAAGCATGGCATTTGATTTTTCACTCTAGAGAGAGCCACAATGGAATGGCTTTGCCTTTTCCCTCCTCTGGCTAGTTAGGAGGACCAAGGACACAGCTGAATTTCACAAGTCATGATGAACACAAAAACTCAGACAATACCTTTTGGCAAAATAACAATTGAAATGGCTCCATTATTTATCATTATGTCCTTCAAAGGGAACTTCATTGAGAAGCTGGGGAGTCAGCTTAAGAAAACAAAAACGTCCTTCTCTAAACGTTCCAAGGATATTAAGAAAGGTTTCTATTCTCTTATGAGAATGTATGTCATTTATTATCTAATTGGAAAGTACAAAGAAATATAAAGGGATATATACTTTTGTGTACTTCAGCTTATAATGCCAGTAGTTTAATATTTTGCCTGGCGTTTTCTTACTACATCCTATTCACTACAATAGAAATCCAAAGTAATGCTGGAAAATGTGATCATGAAAAACCTAGCTATCGATATTTTATTTCTCAAGTAAATTATTTTTAGAAGTCTTCAAAGGGCCATTTTACAAAGAATAAGGTTTCTGACCTTGTTGAGCATTTGTCCCTCAGTGTTCTAACCATTTCTGTTCCTGATGAGGTCAGCTGTGGCTCCATGTGCACAGACATCAAGTCCCAGCTCGCTCTAACCATCAGACCGTTCTACCTCTCCTGGATGGAAGAGGTCATGCTCTGAACACAAACAACTCTGCTCAATGACAAACTGTGAAAAATGAGCCATTCACAAGCCTAAGAAAGCTACCAAGGGTCAATACTCAATTTTATTTGAGTTAGCTTCTCAAAAAATTCCTTTTCAGTGTAGTACATATTTAAGGACTTTTTAAAAACAGGCTTGGGGAAAAAAGACATAAAATATTCTTTCCTAATACATTCATATTTTAAACATTTTCATGAAGCTCTGTGAAGAAAACTTAAAGTGAAATATTTTTGTCTTTTTCCTCAAGTGAAAAAGTCAACAGGATTCTTTAAGAGACTGAAAAGATGCAGAGAATGATCTAGAAGAATACTGTGAAGGATTTACATATTTTACCCTTGCTTTTTATTTTTTAAAGGAGATTCATATACATGGAAATAACCGTAAGTTGTTTATGTGTTCAATTATGTGTCTTCATTCCTCCAAGAAAATCATTTTTCTCTTTCATGAGATCATGGCCACACACTGAAATGTCACAAGTCTGAATCATATTTTATTTCAGTTTTCTGAAAGAAGATAGATTTCTTAGGTCTATTTAAATGAATCTGCTACTTCTCTCATTTAAGGATATTTTATTGGTAAACAAATTATATAGGCTTCCTCTCTTCCATAATGGTTAATTACTTTCTCTAAGCAACTAGAGAAATAAAAATTGAAGAGAAATTAGCACCTCCATGAATTCTGTCAGTCATTGGTAGTTTTTTCAAACAAAGTAGCAATTAATTATACTTTAATCCCACTGGATATTTCCTCATTAATAAATAATATTTTCCTGGCCACATATCAAACCCTCTAACAAACACTCTCTCTCT
>RCUC01042621.1:0-46333 GCA_003697995.1 Taxidea taxus jeffersonii
GGCGGGGAGTGGAGGTCATAGGGAGAGAGAGAGGGCTAATAGGTAGAGCATAGGCAATTTTTTAAAAATGATTTTATTTATTTATTTGAGAGATAGATAGAATGAGAGTGAGCAAGCATGAGAGGGAGGAGGTCAGAGGGAGAAGCAGACCCCCATGCCTCCCTCCCACTGAGCAGAGAGCCCAATGCAGGGCTCCATCCCAGGACTCCAGGATCATGACCTGAGCCAAAGGCAGTTGCTCAACCAACTGAGCCACCCAGGCACCCAGCATAGGCAATTTTTAAGAGCAGTGAAATTATTGTTCTGTGTGGTACTGTAATGCTGGATACATGTCATTATGCATTTTTCAAAATCCATACAGTGTAAAACATAACAAAAGAATCCTGATATAAGCTACTGACTTTACTTTTTAAAAATGTATCAGTACCAACACCTCATCTCAGCTGGTCCACCCAAGACCCCCTGAGCGCCAACCCCATTCCCCTGTGGCCTCCCCTTTCCGCTCCAACAAGATGAAAGTAACTACCATGAACCAGGAGAAATTCTCCAAACTGCAAGCACAAGTGCACATTGGTGGGAAAGGAACTGCTCGCCTGAAGAAGAAGGTGGTTCATAGAATGGCTACAGCAGATGTTAAAATCCTTCAGTTCTCCTTAAAGAAGTTAGAGGTAAACAGTATGTCTGGTATTGAAGAAGTGAATATGTTCACAAACCAAGGAACAGTGATCCACTCTCACAACCCCAAAGTTCAGGCATAGCCAGTGACGAACACTTTCACCATTTCAGGCCATGCTGAGACAAAGCAGCTGACAGAAATGCTACCCAGTGTCTTAAACCAACTTGGTGCAGACAGTCTGACTAGTTGAAGAAGACTGGCTGAAGCTCTGCCCACACAGTCAGTGGATGGAAAAGCCCCACTTGCTGCCGGAAAGGAGGAAGATGATGACGTTCCAGATCTTGTGGAGAATTGTGATGAAGCTTCCAAGAATGAAGCAAACTGAATTGAGTCAAGTTCTGAAGAAGATAAAACTTGAAGAAGTTACTGGGAGCTGCTATTTTATATTATGCCTGCTTTTTTATATTAATTATTTTTATTAACATATAATGAATACATTTGCCCCATGAGTACAGGTCTGTGAATCATCAGGCTTACACATTTCATAGCACTCACCATATCACATGCCCTCCCCAATGTCCATAACCCAGCCACCCTCTCCATACCCCCCTCCCCCCAGCAACCCTCAGTTTGTTTTGTGAGATTAAGAGTTTTTTATGGTTTGTCTCCCTCCCAATCCCATCTTGTTTCATTTTTTCCTTCCCTACTCCCCAAACCCCCCATCCTGCCTCTCAACTTCCTCATATCAGGGAAATCATATGATAATTGTCTTTCTCCGACTGACTTACTTTGCTCAGCATAATACCCTCTAGTTCCATCCACATCGATGCAAATGGCAAGATTCCATTTCTTTTGATGGCTGCATAGTATTCCATTGTATATATATACACCACATCTTCTTTATCCATTCATCTGTTGATGGACATCTAGGCTCTTTCCATGGTTTGGCTATTGTGGACATTGCTGCTATAAACATTCAGGTGCATGTGCCCTTTCGGATCACTACATTTGTATCTTTAGGGTAAATACCCAGTAGTGCGATTGCTGGGTCATAGGGTAGCTCTATTTTCAAGTTCTGGAGGAAACTCTAGGCTGTTTTCCAGAGTATTATACCTGCTTTTTAAAATTTTGTTCATGGATCTGACAAAATCTAGATCTCTAATATTTTTAAGCCCAAGGCATGCAGCTCTTTTCAGTTTTTGCTTATACACAATTCATTCTTTGCAGTTAACTAAGCTGAAGAAGCCTGGGAACACAGTTTGAAACAAGGTTAATAAAGTTCTTTGCCTAAGGGGGAGAAAAGTATCAATACCAACTCATCAATTGTATAAAATGTACTATACTCATGCAAGACATGAATAGGGAAACTGTTGTGGGGGGAGGGAGGCTGAAGAGATATATGGGAACTTCTGTCTTTTGTGCTCCATTTTTCTGTAAACTAAAACTGCTCTTAATAATTTTTTTTAAATAAGAGGAATTAGTTATCAAGTCATACAGAGACACGAAAGACTCTTAAATGCACATTGCTAGGAGAAAGAAGCCCATTGAAAGGCTACACGTGGCCGGTTTGTATCTATATGGCACTCTGGAAAAAGTAAAACTATACAAATGGTAAATAGATCAGGATTACCAGTGGTTCAGGGTGTGGTGAGGATTAAATATTCCAAGCAAAGGGGATTTGAGGGGGCAAGGAAACTCTTTTGTATGATTCTGTAATGGTGGGCACATCACATTATTAATTTGTCAAAACCCATGGAACTTTGCAATAGAAAGAGGGAGGCTTTCCGGGTGCAGTGAATGAACGGGGTAATATTGCTTGCTGCTCTTTGTAATACTGCTTCTATGAGTGAACACACTGAATAAAACAGCTAACTTAGAAATGGAGTTTGGGGACTTAATGTATTTTTAAGTTGGAGTCTGTCTATGTTTGGATTTTTCATTGAGTATTGGGGTTAACATAGGCAGCAGTATAAATGTGCAGCACTTCAAAGGAATTTTGATAATAATAATAATAAGCCATTGTGGAAAGATTTAGGACAAGAGGGGCTTAAAAACTGCCCATCTATCTCAGTCGTCAGCTTGTTCTATCTGTCTCTAGATTTATGCCTATATAAAGGCAATCACATGCTTGGTTCCATTTGTTTTTCCCCCTGTTTGATGCTCATGTTCAGGAGAGAAGTGTTTTCATGTGCCTCGTTTGCCATGGAATGATCCCCTGGGCCCTGGAAACATTTGAACACTGAATTGAGCCAGGGGACCTCTAAGGTCGCAGACTCCTTTTCAAGGGTATTTCCCACCCCCTCTCCCCCCAGCACTGATGCGCCTGTGTGAACATGCGCATGCGTGTGTACGCGCCCATACATCACTTACTTCCCATCCACGGTCTATATTCAGTTCTTTCAGGGCTGAGAGCCCTCAAACCTCCGAGTATTTGGCCATGCTGTTCCACCTGTTAGGATTTCCTTTCCTCCTCTGCCTGGAGGCCCATCTTTCTGGCTAATCCTTACCTGTCGCGCAAGAATCCGCTAGCTCGGTGCTCAGCCTTCCTCACAGACACCTTCTCGTCCTCCGGCTGACTCGGAGATGCTGGGTTTTCATCCCACCGTGCAGCGCTGCAGGCTCCGGTTTTCCTCCGCATGTCCTCTTCCCTCTGCTGGGCACCGTGCACCAGTCAGCGGTGCTCGGTGCCTGGTCTAACTTGTACTAAATGAGGGCGGGACCCCGTGATGCTGCACGAGGGGCTCTGGCTGAAGAAGGGTAAGGAAAACTTTCAGAGTGCTCCTGGAATGAAGGCACAGAAAGAACAAGAGGAAAAAAGCCAGCAGGACCCTAATAAATGTCCTCGAGATAGTCCACTAAATTTCTACACACTTTTCAGGGAAAGAAAGGGAGGGGGGAAGCCTGATTACACAAAAGCATAAATTGCTAGAATTGATGGGCCCAGATCCCATTTTATCCCCCAGAAATAGAATGTTAAATTTCTTTGTGAGAAAAGCAGTGGGGAGCCCTGTCTGCTGGTCATATTTAGGGCTAGGTTTTTGCAGAGATGTTCTTATGACTTATCATTTATCAGTTGCTTCTTATGAGCAAGCAATTCCCACCCTGACCGGGCGTCAAGAGCCTGGTGGTTGGCAGCTACAGATAGGGCCACATCTACAAGTCTGAGAAGGAAATGCGCCATCTGTCCGCAGGGCCACCTGGACACCTGCTACTGGGGCTGCTGTACCTGGTGTCTGGTGATCGGTAAACCTCGCACTGAAGTCATGAGCTGTGTGTCCTCATGGCACTCACAAATGACAACTCTTTTCACCACCACCTGTAGCAAATCAAGGGTAAGCTAACAGCCTCACTGGCCAAGCCACTTAGGATGACCAGGGAGAGGAAGGGGGTCCCTGGGCTGCAGGAGATTCTACTTTGAGAGGGCAGAGTTGAAAATCGTAAGGCATTTACAGATTCGGCCTGTGTGGCATTGTTTTCTCGGCACAAGCTCCTTGACGATGTTTCCAGGATATAGAAATCAGTATCTCAAGTAACATTAGCTCTTGATGACCTGGGTCAAACACTGGCTTGCAACCGCACTCTGCTGGCTGTGCTGCTCACCATTTCAGATCGTCCCCCTCTGGTCAAATAAACCAAAGTGCTAAGTCTGGGATATTTTTCCCCCACCATCAAGATTTCTCTCACCTTCTGCTATGTTCTCCAGTGGTATTTTAATTGTTTTAGAGTGAATGGAAAATATTTCTGTTTTGTTTTTCTTTTTTAGATTTTGTTTTTAACTCATCCGTACACCCAATGTGGGGCTCGAACTTACAACCCCAAGATCGAAAGTCACGTGCTCTACTGACTGAGCTAGCCAGGTGGCCCCAGGAAATAATTCTTTTGAAACTGTACCTGTAAATGTTCACATTTTGCTTTAGCACCAAAGTGACATTATATGAGAAGAAAGGTATCTGCAATCCATCATATGAAGAAGATTAAAATGAATGCTGTATAAAACATTCTATAAAATGAGATAAAATCCTCCCCTGTTCCAGGAGGGCATGTGGTTTTCTCCTTCCTGTGGAGAAATAAGTTAACAAAATTTACTTGAATAGATGCCAAGACATAAAATATCACAAGCAAAATTCAGCCTCGTATTGGAAGGAGGATTAGGAGGAGGAGAAAATGACAGGATACAGGCAGTAATTTTAAACCCAGGACTCACAGATGAATAGTGTTTCAAGGAAAACATGATCATTTCCAGATAGAAAACTAAGTATTTACTCCAAACAAGGCTGTTTCAAACTTTCTCTTTAAAGGAAATAATACGTGGGTGAAAAATGCCTGTCAGAAATGCCACATGGAGTAATATTAGAATCCATCCCCACTTTTTTGTTTCACTCAGCTAGTAAGGCCTAGGAGGAGAGGACTTTCTTCCAAATTTATTTTAATCTAACAAAATACTTATTCAAGCATATGCCCACATTTCAGTCATTTGCACTTGCACTGGAACAAAGGGATTCTAGTGGAGGCTGCCAGTCCCTGTTGTGCACCTTCTGAGACCCAATGGCAGGTGTAGACCCAGTGCCAGGCAGTCAGAGTGCTTCTCTGGGACTTCAGCTCTGCTCAGTCCCTCTTCCATGGTGAAGCTGTGAGGACAAGAGCCTTTGGAGCCAGACTGAAATGAAGTGAAATATTTTTTTGTTGTGTTAAAAAGCACATAAAAAATTAAAAATCTAGGGGCACCTGGGTGGCTCAGTCAGCTAAGCATCTGACTCGTGATTTCTGCTCAAGTCATGAACTCAGGGTTGTGAGATTAAGATTCTCTTAAGATTCTCTCTCTCCTTCTCCCATGCCCAGTACGGAGTCTGCTTAAGATTTTCTCTCTCCTCCCTCTGCTGTCCCCCTACTTGCACATGCACTCTTTCTCTAAATAAATAAATCTTTAAAAAATTTAAAATCTTAACCATTTTTAAGTATACAGTATAGTAGTGTTAACTATAAGTACATTGCTGGGCAAGAGATCTCTAGAAAATTTTCACTTTACACAATAAAAATCTATACTCTTTGAAAGGCAACTCCCCTTTTCTCTATCCCTGTAGCTCCTGGCAACTCTCGTTCCACTTTCTATTTCTCAGAGATTAACTAATTTAGATACCACCTAAAAGTAGAATCATGCACTAATTGCCCTTTTGTGACTAGCTTCTTTCACTTAATGTCTTCAAGTTTCGTCCATATTGTAGCACAGAACAGGATTTCTACCCCTTTTAAAGGTAAATATTTCACTGTTTGTATATACTACATTTTCTTTATCCATTCACTTGTGATGGATATTTAGCTTGCTTCCACCTCCTGGTGGTTGAGAGTAATGCTGCAATGAACATGGGTATGCAAATATCTCTTGGAGATCCTGTTTTCAGTTCTTTTCAATATATACCTAAAAGTGGGATTCCTAGATCATGTGATCATTCTGTTTTTAATTTTTAGCGAGGCTTCCATACTATTTTCCATAACAGTTGCCCCTTTTACATTTCCACCAACAGTGTATAAGGGTTCTCGAACCTCGTTGAGCTTCTATGAGACCATTATTTCAATTCTTTGCCAGTTAATTCATAGAAGTTGGTTTCTTCAGGGTCAATTTCTGGAGATTTATTTTGTTTCCTTGAGCTATATTTCTGAGTCTTCATATGCCTTGTTATTTTTTTTGCTGAGATTTGAGTACTTGAGAAAACATCTACCTCTTCCAGTCTTTATGGACTGGCTTTGTACACAAGACCAGCTAGGGATTCTAAGGGTTCTCAAACATTTTCTGAGAATGTGTTTTCTCTGTGTTTGCTCATGTAGTTTCCCAACCATACAGATTTTCCCATTACTTTTTCAGGAGCTTAGAACTTTTTGTTCCTTCTGGTGTCTGTTATGATTCTCTAGGTTCTTTGGTGCTACAACAGACCACTGAGGTCGCCTTTGCTCTCAGCGGTCCCCACACTTGGAAAGTCAGCTTCTTCCACATGGGCACTCTGAGTCAGGTGTAACGGGATCCAGTCTCCGGTGGAACATTGGTTGTATGCTCCTTTCTTCTCTTTCCCTTCCAAGAAAGAAGCACTGAGTTGAGTGTTTTCTTCTAGTCACAACAAGCTGTGTTGGCTTTGGGGAAGGACCATGATGGGTAAAATGCAGTAATTTTTTTTTAACCTATTTCAATAAGGCTATTCCTGGCTTTGTCCTTTCCTGGGGCGCTGAGTCCTCTTAACTGGTTTCTGAAATTCTCACAAAGGCTCTCTGGACCATATATTATTGTTAAGTCAGTGTCTCTGTGGGGCATAAAGTCAGAGGTTTCCTATTCTACCATCATGCTGACTTCACCTCTAAGTCTCCATTCATGTTTAATGATAAGGATCAATCACTGGGAGAAGAGAACTAAGTTTTATATACTGAATAATTATAGTAGCTAACCTTGAATGTCTTAAATGTTTTCTAGAGGTTTGACGCTATGCTTATTAGGAGCTATGATATGTAATGAAATTCTCACAATCATATCAACAAGGAGTCCAAATATCACTTCTCTCTCCTAATTTACCAAATAAGAAAACTGAAGGAGGTTATTTAACAAGGTGGCCTAAGAATGTCTTTCTAGCCAGTAGTAGGAGAGGGATGCACAAAGCAGTCTAAGCCCATGGTCTATGGGTTTAACAAGTTGCCTCAAAGTCTTTAGTATTTGAAACTGAAGGATTTGATAAAAGCCAAAAACAAATAAACAAGCAAACAGAATCCAGAAGTGATTTAATATAGAGTTAACATGAACTGCATTGCTTAACATTATAGGAAACCAATAAAGGAATTTTGAACCAATATAACAAATTATAGGAAACTAATAAAACATTAAATAACACAATATGACAACACATACGGTATATTTTTAGAAGTTCTTACTTTAGAGGAGGAAAAATGTTTAGCTTCAAGTTGATTTAAGCCTGGTAAGTGTACCGTTCAAAGAGAAATGGATTTCCACTAGTTTCTGCATGGGATTATAGTTCTGCCTCTGGAGGTAATGCTGCATGCACATTAGGAAAGCCCGGATTAAAGTGTATTAACAAGCCCTGGATCTGTTTAGTCAAAGGACACCTCCATGCATGCTCCAGGTGTCATTTTCCATGCCCAATCAGATGGAGAGATTTATGACAAATTAGCTCCCCCTGGGGAGGTCATGTTAGACTTCCAGAAAACCAGCAAAACCCTATAAACTGATTCCATCCACCCCTCACTAATATCTTGTTCAACTTTCCCATGATGCATGATTCATAGAATATCTTCTAACACCTTCCAGTCTGTGAAGTTTCTCTCCTGATACTCAAGGTTCAATGTTGATATAGTATCTTTATTGCAAGTAATGTGAACAATTTCTAAATTGTCTTCAGCTACCTACTTTTTCTATATTGCTCATTTTGCTTTCTCTTTTTGTTGTCTTTCTCTTTTCTCTTTTTGTTGTTTTTGTAGTCAACACTTCCTATCAGATAGAGAAGACTGAAAGGCATGGGCCAGATACTTTCATCAGATATAATTTTTGTTCAAAATTCTGGGAGTTAGGAAATAATGACTGATATTTTAGAAAATGTCACTGATGTTTTAGAGAATACTGATGTTTTGGGGCTCCTGGGTGGCTCAGTGGGTTAAGCATCTGCCTTCGGCTCAGGTTATGATCTCACAGTCCTGGGATCGAGCCTCGCATTGGGCTCTCTGCTCAGTGGAGAGCCAGTTTCCCCCTCTCTCTCTGCCTGCCTCTCCACCTACTTGTGATCTCTCTCACTCTGTCAAATAAATAAATAAAATCTTAAAAAAAAATTTTTTTTAAATACTGATGTTTTTAAAAAGCCAATAAGGTGTGCCTGGGCAGCTCAGTCAGTTAAGCATCTGACTCTTGTTTCAGCTCAGGTCATGATCGTGGGGTCATGGGATTGAGCCCTGTGTCAGTTCTGTGCTCAGTGGGGAGCTTGCTTCAGATTCTTCTCCCTTCCTTCTGCCCCTCTCCTCTAAAATAAATAAATAAATCTTTTAAAAGAAAGCAAACAAATGGGGCACCTGGGTGGTTCAGTTGTTAAGACTCTTCCCTTGGTTCAGTTCATGATCCTGGGGTCCTGGGATCAAGCCCCACATCGGGCTCTCTGCTGGGCAGGAGGCCTGCTTCTCCCTCTCCCACTCCCCCTGCATGTGTTCACTCTCTTGCTGTGTCTCTCTATGTCAAATAAATAAATAAAATCTTTTTAAAAAAAAAGAAGGGGTGCGCCTAGGTGGTTCAGTGTGTTAGGCATCTGCCTTTGGCTCAGGTCATTTTCCCAGGGTCCTGGGATCTAACCCCTCATTAGAGTCCGTGCTCAGCAAGGAGTCTGCTTCTCCCTCTCCCTCTGCTCTCCCTGCCCTCCACTGCTACTCACTCCTCTCTCTCTCTCTCTCTCATGCTCTCTCTCTCTCTCAAATAAAGAAATACAATCTTAAAGAAAGAAATAAAAAGGAAAGAAGGAAGGAAACCACTAAAGACTAATACTGGGTCAGAATTTTAAAAACAATATTATGTTTCTTGTTTATAATTTATGACTTTCTCAATTATCACTCACCAAGGACTTAGCTGATTTACAAACTAGTGGCCTCCAAATTAACCCTCCCTACCTACAGCTTCTTCTCTTCCAATCCTTTAAATTAAATTGCATCAAGCAGCAATTGTTGCTAAAGGTAAAATAATAAAAAATTAAAACAGTTCCCTAAAGTGCATTTTCTAATACATGTAGCATATATATAAGAAAGTAAATTTAAATGAAAGGTATGAATGCAAAAGAAAAATAATCAGCAGCATAGCACCATTTGAGTAGAACTTCAGATGTTATTATTCACTACTGCTACTGTCAGGGCTCATTAGTTCTAGAGAAAAGTAAGAATATGCATGAGGAAAAATAGAATTGGTCACTTCCTCATACTGCTTCCTATTCCCTCAGCAATACTGCCATTTCTCTCCACTTAAATGGATAATGCTTTGTATTGGTCCTTGAAAAACTCCCCTTATGCATTGAATGTCACTTAATTTGCCCTCATTACCTCTGTGAAATACTATAGGGGCATTTATTATTCATTTTGATATTCCTGGGCAGGACTGTAGCTTAGGAACTTGTTTCCAGGTTACCGAGAGGCTACCTTAAGAGTATTCCCGTCTTCTCTGAAATAATCACTTGGCAATACAAAAAACAAAATGATAATCGTGGCTATGTCTACATGATAGCAAAATAACTGATTGCTTTATCTGAAAAAACTATAAGTGCATTTCTGGAACTATATACTCAAATATGAACTGACAGATTTTTCATATTTTCATTTTAAATTGGTATTGTAAAGATAGAGCTGAAGTGTGACAAAGTACAAGATCATAGCTGAAATTCAGAGCAGTCAATTTTAGAAATAATCCATATATACTGTAATTTTTGACACATATTAACAGAATGTGTTGCCTGTCAATCATGTCCGTCCTTCTAGTGGCATTTCCACCGTTAGGCATTTCCTCTGCCTGAGATACAGCAGAGTGTTGAAAGGCCACTCATTTCTTTAGATGTGTTACTTTCAGAGCAATGAGTAGACCATAACGAGATCTTCATTTGGTGTCATGGTGACAGCTTGGCTCTCTTCCGTTGCACGAAAATCTAAACTAGGGCGAGCATTTGTGATGTAGTGAAGAGACACCTGGCTTGGGTGACAAAAGAAGGCATCTGTGACCCAGATCTGCCACCAGCTTAGGGAAGGAACTTGGAAAGGTCCTCTCTAGCCCCTTTTGGCCTCACCGCTCTCAGCTTGAGAAGGGAGAGAGAGGGGAGGAAGGGGAAGGAAGGGAGGGAGGAAATGAATCAGAAGAGAAGAAAGAAGTACGGCAAGCAAAGGGAAGGATAGGAAATGAGGAAGTAGTGGTGAGAGGAAGGAAACGATAAATGAGAAAGGGATACGATTTTAGAAACACGAGTGTTATTACATATGCCCAGAGAATTCACATCTCATCTCCTGGCCTCATTCCGCGCTTCCCTTTTAACAGACATTTTGGTTGTGTTCATTCTTTCAACAAATGTGTAATAAACGTCTACCATTCGTAAGTGTTACACTTTGGGCAGGGCATAGAACAACAAATATCACCTCATGCCTCCATTCACAGTTTGCGGGGTGCTGTTAGGGAAATATGCAAAAAAGACAATCACATCACTGTCACTTCCGTGAATAGAATCAGTCACAATGAGGATGGTATTTTCTCCATCAGAACGTGTTTTTTGTTCTCTTTTCTGTTCTGTCTTGTTTCCTTTCAGTGCTCTTCAGGTATCACTTCGACGTTTTCTGACAACCCCACTCTTTTTGGGCTTTCCTGGCTCTAGAGCAGACAGAAAAGGAAATCAGGAGGTAGGCTCTCCTTGGCTGACATAGGATTTCCTTCATGGTCTTGCCAAGATCAGGTTGAATTTCACAACTTCATCTTCCCGTTCTTCTTCTACTTTATTTCCCCTGTTTCTCTCCCCCCATCTCTCAGGTTTTCCACCCATTGTATGTCAATCTGGTGGTAAGGGGGCTGCCCTAATGATTGTGCTGAAAGGGCCATTTCTCCTAAAGCCTCTCATCTGCTTTGTCTGGCGAACCAGGACCAAGGGCTGGGGCTCACCACACAGAGTGGTGCTTACCTGTCTTCCTACTCCCAGGTATTCATGCAAAGAGCCAAGAAGAGATGGTTTAGACCAATAACTAGGTTCATCCTACTGCTAGATCCAGTGTGATACACCTATCTCTTGTTTTACCTGCAAAGTAATTAAACTGGAAACAAATTCTCTAGGTAATCAGAGCTTTTAAGGTCCAAACACTCTTGCCATCTGTGTTCCCTGGAAATTATTGGGTGGCAGATTGTGCTTGGCCGGCGTTCTCTGTTCTCCTAACAGGTATTTAAAAACAACTTCAGTACTTTCAAACACTTAGTAAACATCACAGCTCATTTTATAGGTGTGGAAGAATGTTGGTATTTCTATGGGCAGGCTCAGAAATACTTTGGGAAATGTCTTTATGTGCTTTCCTGCCAAATTCCCCAGTAGACAAGTATGCTCACTTCCTACTGATTGCCAAGCTGTGTTCCGCAGGCAGGGCCAGGATACAGACTGTTTGCAGCCTCCAAAGGAAGGAGGGTTTGACTATTAGAAGGCAAACACTGGGGTTAATAAGCCCTGTGATCTAAATCAACTTGGCCACGCATGTTTATTCAGTTATTTTTGGTAGATATGTAAGAGCAGTCAAAGAATTTGAGATGAATGGGGCCCCAGAGCCTCACTTCTGGGTTATAATAAACACCAGCTTCAGACCAAATTCTAGCATATACCCATTTATTAAATATCTTTTATTAAATGTTCATAGAGCAATTCATGCAACTTGGGAGTGGCGTCTGATAATTACATATTTAACAGGCATCCTAGAGGATCCTGAAGCACACAGAGATGTTATAACCACTGTCTTAAGCTGTGCATACATCAGGGTTGATGCCTGCTTTAGGCGCCTCCCATTTGGTCTTTGGGGGCTGGAGGAGATCAGGAAAAAGCTGCTGGAAGGATGCCCAGGGAAGGCAAAATTTGAGGCTGATTGCATATGCATTACACATGCTCTTCAGCTTTTTTTTTTTTTTTTAATTTTATAAAGCATAGAAATTGTCTGTGTATAATTAAATACAGAGGCGTGGAACCTAATACAGGCCTGGTGAATCTGCATGCTTGCTATGGGGGAGTCCCTGTGTATTTTGCAAAAGCTCCATGGTTGAGTCTAATGGACAGCCATGTTTGTTGATCACTGCTATTGAGCTAGTTGGAAGCCACTTTCTATTTCTCCAAATCAAGTTTAGAGTTTCCAGCAACAGAAAAACACCACACTTTCTGTACCCAGAGCTGCTATTAATTAGCACCGTGATCTCAGATGTGTCAATTAACATACGAGAACTTTGGTTTTCTCACATCTGTAACAGCTAATACAGATAAACACAGATATCCTGATAAAATGTCATCCCACGCCCAGCCATCCAATTAGCCACAGGTCCCTGTTACAAGTATGGCAGGAGGCAATATTTTGATAATAACCAAGGTTTTCTTTCTCCCATTATTTTTGATGATCTTGTACACTCCATCCATTGGCTTAGTGGCATTCCTTGAGTCAGGAGTGGATGTGCTTGGCTGAGAGTAGATAAATCCAATGTGTTCCTGAGTAGATTTTTTAAACTCCTAGACACACAAAATTTGTAAAAACCTGGCTTCCAGTAAACTCAACTTCGAAGGAAGCAAACCTAGAACGTATGCCATATGCATTTAACTCTAAAGGCCATATGTGGATGTGAGAACAATTTCCTGCCCCTGGGCATGTAAAGAACCCATGTATTTGCTTTAGGGAAAGCAAAATATTTCACAGAGGTGATCAAAGCAGTTAAATTGTACATAAAATGCCCCAGGATCATGTTCTAGGGTTTGGTGTGCGATAGAAACACTATCTATCCTGATAGATAGGATTAGTGGGACCCAAACATAAAGAAAGATTTGTGAAAGTCCCCTGGAAAAGTTCCAAAGCCAGTTTGGCCTCTGAAATCTAGAGTACCAAGTTGTAAGTGCACATCCCTCAATGTGATTGGAGGGGGGACGTCCAGAAGTGGCCTATTCCCTTCCGAGGGATATAAAAATGACTGAGAATGAGCTGGAAGCTCAAAGAGGCCTCAAGGGGCCCCTGGGTGGCTCAGTCAGTTAAGCTTCTGCCTTCAGCTTGGGTCATGATTCCAGGTCCTGGAATGGAGCCCCATTCTCAGGCTCCCTGCTCAGCGGGGAATCTGCTTCTCCCCCTCCCTCTGCCCCTCCCCGCCTCGTGCTCTCTTTCTCTCTCCCTGTCTCTCTCTCAAATAAATCTTAAAAAAAAAAATCTCTCAAAATGATAGGAAAATGAAGACACACATTAGTTTGCAATAAACTGGGCATCAGAGAGCAGAAAGGACACGGGCATTTGAGGCACAGTCAATAAAATCAGTTAAGATTATACATGTCAGGGGTACCTGACTGGCTCAGTACACAGGGAATGTAACTCTTGATCTCAGGGTCATGAGTTAGAGCCCCACATTGGGCATAAAGATTCCTTAAAAACTTTTTTTAATTAAAAAAAATCCATATCAAAGGTAGCACAGGTTCTTGGTTCCAATGTGAAGTTATACATTATCAATCTGTCTCATCCATCCCAAATGCCAGTGATTTGTAAATCCTCCCGGAACAGGACAAATAGAAGTGTTAGGGAGGAAGAAATTCTCTCACTCCCCTCCCAGGGTTCTCCTAGCTGGTTAGGTCAATTAAATTAATATGAGACAGATTAATAAGAGAAAAAGCCCAAACATTATTACATGTACATGGAAGCCCCAAAATGAAGTTGAGTCCCAAAGAAATGACCCAGGCAGGTTTTATACATTCTAGACAAAGAGATAATAACTCTGTGAGCACTTGCTAAGATAAAGAAAACAGGTATTTGGGAGCTTTAATTAGTAAAGGAATTCTAAGCAGAATTGGGGCTGAAGTAGTAGATTAGTGAAAAAGTAACAAGGTTTATTTTTATAGCTTTCTCAACTTTGAAGTCCCTATCTCTGACGAAAAGGATATCTTTTTTACTTCTTAGGAAAGGGAGGGTGCCTTTCCTATGGGAGATTTGTTTCCTGCTGTCAAGGAGACAGAGCAGGGCCTGAGTGTCCTTGTACGGATTGTTTCTTAGGTATCTTCAATTCAAAATAACCAGTATGCCCTTGTGTCGTATTTAGGGGCGGTCTGCCCTGGACCCCTATAGAAGGAGAGAAGCCACAGGAAATTCCTGAATTAAGAGAGTGCTACTTTAAAAGATTGAATTTCAAAGCAGAACTTACTGAATGTACCTTCAATTTGGAAGATTAAATTTTGACTGAGCCGAAACGAAAATTCAAGATCAAAATGTGGTTACAAAGGCAAAAGATAAGGACTTGTTTGCCCTCCTGTGGTTGGTGCCTGTATCCAATATTTCTCAACCTAGGACAGTTTGGTTTCCTGATTAGAAACAAACTATTTACATATTACCTGATATCTCTCCCCTTTGATGAATATGGTAATTAAGTCTCTCTCCAGAATGTAGCCTCCTAAAATAATGACTGTCTTACACCAAGCTGCTCATGGATGGGTGGATAGCAAATTACATATGCAGTGCCCACTGTTATCTGACTTAGGCTCAGATGGTCTCACGTAATCCTTAGATTATTTTTGATAAACAGTGCTCCCCAAAAGTTGGAAGTGGGGAGGGGTAGTTGCTTCTCTATGAACTTCTCTATCAGGATAAATTAAATCATAGAACAAATGTTGACACATACACAGACATAGGTTAATCAAACACTGATTGTCAAGCAGATCCGCAACAGTTCATATAACCTATTCACGGGGCTCTTTGAAGTCCAGATTTCTATCTCTTTAGGTGCCTTCGCTACCTCCTTGCACGAGAGGTCAGTCGAGATAGATCCAAAGCTATTACAGAATCTGGAATCTGCAAACATCGTAACTGCTGCTATATATCCTCTCAAACTAGTGGTTTTTAACCCTGAGCTTTGAAAACCACTAATGCTTTGACTGCTCCCCCAGGGATTCTCGTTTTATTGTTCTGAAGTGTGGCTTCAGCATTTGCAGCTTCCTAAAGCATTCCAGGTCTATCTGATGTGCAGCCAAGTTTAAGAACTGTATCCCTACAGCAGGTTCAGGCTACACGACTGCTTAGGAATCAAGCCTCGGCCTCCATTCCAAAGGGAGAAGTCTACCAACTTCATTCAATTCTTTTTTTTTTTTTTCTAAAGATTTTATTTATTTATTTGACAGAGATCACAAGTAGGGAGAGAGGTAGGCAGAGAGGGAAGGGGAAGCAGGCTTCCCGCTGAGCAGAGAGCCCAATGTGGGGCTCGATCCCAGGACCCTGAGATCATGACCTGAGCCGAAGGTAGAGGCTTTAACCCACTGAGCCACCCAGGCGCCCCTCGTTGGATTCTTAAAACCTCTTGGCGCAGAGGTGGGCAGTACCTCTTACACTAGGTTCACCCAGTCGGTAAACCTTAACTACTTTTGACTTCTCTGTGAGAGTCTAATTACAAAAATCATTACTGTAGTCAACACACTTATTTCACCAATAATAATCCATTTCTGGCATTTAATATATTAATCTGCAAAGCCTAGCTTGCTGATTGAAAGACAAGGAACAGAAGCACTTTCAGTAGCTGTCTCTGGGCTCCTATGTGAGTGCCCGCCGACCATGCTTAAGCTGTGCCTTGTTCTTTAGTTTGGTATTGGGACCAAATTGGTGCTTGAAATAACGATTGAAACAAGAGACATGTTATATATGGGTGTACATCTGTGTGTGCTGTGTGTCCATACAATTTTAAATATAAACCGTTGAGCACCCTTGCTCACTGCCATCAAGTGGGTAACCCAGATCCTGGGTCCCATTGTCTTTTTCTTTTTTTCAAGATTTTATTTATTTATTTGACAGACAGAGATCACAAGTAGGCAGAGAGGCAGGCAGAGGGGGGCGGGGGAAGCAGGCTCCCCGCTGAGCAGAGAGCCCGATGTGGGGCTCCATCCCAGGACTCTGGGATCATGGCCTGAGCTGAAGGCAGAGGCTTAACCCACTGAGCCACCCAGGCGCCCCCTGGGTCCCATTTTCAACTCCTTCTGTTGGAGGATCTGTTCTCCACTTCTTCCATTGGGAGTACATACTTATTTCTCCCAGAAGTCTGCATCCTCTCTGCACCTGCTCTGTCTTCCTCTTATCTCCACAAAGAAATTATCCTGATGATAATAGTGATCCATCTTAAATAAATCCTGAAAACAGTGTAGTGTTGTCTTTGTTGGGAAAGTCACAAAAAATGGTCTGATTCCACAAAACAAACCTCTGACCATGCTTTCTTGTTTAGAGAAAAGTCTTGGTTTGTCTTTTGGCATTAACTAGCTCTAAAGAAACACAGGCAAGGATAATCCTCAGGCTCTCTCAGTAACAGGGTGACCCTACTCCTGAAATCTCTTGGGCCTCAGCAACCTCCTAATCCTGTCTCACCTTCCATATTACTGACCACGTTTTCTTACTGGTTGTAGTTTATTACATATTTTTTGATTTTGCTTTAAATTTTTAAAGAAAACAATTCTTGTGCTACAATGAGGGCTGCAGCTGTTATGGAAATGCTCTAACTCCTGTGATACTGTAATTTATAATATGTATATTTGGTCTTCTTCCTATTTCTAGCATGGAACTCCTCAAACCCTTGGAATTTTCTAAGTGGTGAGAGCCATAATGGTGTCTTTTGTTATGTTAATATGGCAACATTGGAAAGCGCCTAAGGATAGGGCCTGGTTGCCAGGGGAACCAGCCTGGTTTTAGAGGGTTAGAACTCTCTTTTTTGCTCACTGACCTTTCTCCCCTCACTGACCTCCAGGGAGGGGAGAGTGACTGGAGGTTGAGATCAGTCACCAGTGGCCAGGGAGTGAATAAATCGCCTATACGAAGAAGCCTCCATAAAAACCCAAAAGCACAGGATTCAGAGGGCTTCAGATTTATAAACAATGGAGATGGGAGAGTGGCAGGCCTGGAGAGGGCATGGAAGCCCCACACCCTTCCCACATACCTTGCCCTGTGCATCTCTTCCATCTGCCTGCTCCTGAGTTCTGTGCTTCTATAATAAACCGGTGATCTTGTGAGTAAACTGTTTCTCTGAGTTCTAGGAGCCACGCTGGCAAATAAAATTGAACCCAAGGAAGTTCTGGGAAAATCCAGTCTATAGCAAGTCAGTCCGAATTACCTGGACTTGCAACTGGCATCTGAAGTGAACGGGGGAAATCTTATAGGGCTGACCCCTTCACCTGCGAGATCTGACGTGCTCCCCAAGTAGATAGTGTCAGAGTTGAGTAAAATTGTAGGACACTCAGGTGATGTCTGAGAATTGCTTGTCGGTGTGGGGAACCTCCCAGCAGACACACACCCACACACTGGATTGGTAACAAGAACCTTAAAATTCCCTACCTCGCGGCTGATTTGGCATTTTAGCTCAGGTGTGGACTCCCACTTCCTAGAAAGCCCAGATTGTTAGACACACTCACTTATACCCTGAGGTGAATTGCCTCTTCCTTTCTCAGAAGAAGTTTGTTGCTTGCGGGAACAGCTCAGAATTCACATAGAAGCATTCGTATTTTTCCATGGCCATCCATAACTGTTTTTCCTTCTGCTGACTTTCCCGTGTCAGCCCAGGGGATGTGATGGATTATGCAGTATTCTTACACCCAGCCTCTCAGTCTCAGTCCAACCCATTGTTTGCAAGTCAGCAAGGACTTCTAGGAGCCCATCTCCTTTCTCTCACAAGGTCAGAGGTGTGGCTTCAAGCTGATTTATCCTTCATCCCATCCAGAGTTAGTGTTAGTCCTTGAGGCAGATAGACACTGCACAAAAATCCTTCAGAAACTCTGATGAGACCCCATTTAGCACGCTGCAGTCCCTGAAGCTACGTAATCTCACGTCCGAACACATCATGTGTTACATTTTAGCAAACTTTACTCTCTGTTTCCCAGTTTGCTGAGGAAAGGAAATAAACACTTATGGTAAACTCAGCCACTTCCTGATTTCTCTCAGTATCATTTAGTAAGTAAATTCTGCATTTCTACTTTTATCATCTTTTTCCCTCTGAGTTACTTTTACTGTGAATGGTGAAGAAGGGAGTAGGATTTGCCGTCTGAAAATATGTGTCTTTGGCATAAGGATTATTTTAGGATGATTTTTAAAAAGATTTTATTTATTTATCAGAGAAAGGGAGAGAGAGAGAGAGAGAGAGGGAGAAGCACAAGCAGGGAGAGGGGCAGAAGAGATAGAAGCCGGCTCCCCTCTGAGCAAGGAGCCCCACACAGGACCCGAACCCAGGACCATGGGTTTATGGCCTGAGCCAGCCAAAGGCAGACACCCTACAGACTGGGCCATCCTGGCATTCCTAGGCTGATTATTTTTAAGAGACAGACAAAGGAAAAGTTCTAAAACCTGAGAAGTTACCCTTTTGTAAAATAAATTTAATATATATAAGGGAAATTTCCGTTTGTAACAGTGTCTCCCTCTCTATACCAGAAAGAGAATGACTCAATCTCTAGAAACTTTTATCAGGGGAGAAGGCATGGACTTAAATCTGCATAACAACCTTTCCCTTGATTGATGTGCTTTCCTAATAACCTCCCATAACTAGATCCACACTCCCCAAGCAACATCTTTTGTCTTTAACTGGAGATAATATGTAAGATGATGGCTCGGGCCATTTGGAGAGTTACTCAGTTTTCCTGGGTATCTCCCATGTATACTAGAGGTATACATGTAATTAAACTTCTGTTTATTTTTCTCCCAGTAATCTGTCTTATATTATAGGTGTCTCAGTCAAGAACATAGAATGTTAGAGGTGATGTCTGCCCTGTGATGCCAGATCTTCACAATCTGATGTCAGATCTTCCTCATCTAAAACACTGAGTTCCAGGGTACCTACATCAATGACTCTTTCTGTCTCCCAGTTCTCTCTTCTCTTCTAAGAGAGAATGGATTATATCTGCTTGGCTACATAAAATGCTAAGACTTTTGTCTCAGTAGTCACTTTAGCTGGTGCCTGTGATAAAACAAGAACTAAAAAAAATAAAATTAGGGACGCCTGGGTGGCTCAGTTGGTTAAGCAGCTGCCTTCGGCTCAGGTCATGATCCCAGCATCTTGGGATGAGTCCCGCATCAGGCTCCTTGCTCAGCAGGGAGCCTGCTTCTGCCTCTGCCTGTGCTTGCTCTCTCTCTCTCTCTCTAACAAATAAATAAATAAAATCTTTAAAAAATAATAAATAAAATTAAATAAAAAATTAAATATAAATAAATAAAATGAGAACTAAAAGGGTGCTTTGCAAGAATGCCTGGCTGGCTCAGTTGGAAGAGCATGTGACTCTTGATCTTAGGGTTGTGAGTTCGAGTCCCATGTTGGATGTAGAGATCACTTAAATAAATAAGCTTAAAAAGATAAAAATAAATAAAATGGAGCTTAGCAGAACTCAGAACAATCAATTGTACCTTCCACTCCTTCACACTCGAAGACTGAGCTTCTTTGATTTTGGAGGTCTAGATTTTCTTGGGCAGAAGAATTGTCCCTTCTAGGTTTTTTAGTCTAATAATGAAATTGATATAGCATAGACTAAATGGGAAAAATAAATTTAATTACATATATACAAGAGCCCCACAGACTCCTGGGCAGTCAAGCAATTGAAGTTTCTATACCATCCTGAGATAAGGAGAAGGGCTTAAGGGTCGGGGCTTCAAAGAGGAGGAAGACAATTGGCGGGAAGATGAAAAGAGCACATATTTAGTGATCAGATATTTGCCAACCCATGCAGATAAGTCTTTTTGATGGGGCACCTAGGTGGCTCACTCAGTTAAGCATCTGACTCTTGATTTCAGATCAGGTCATGATCTCAGGGTCATGAGACTGAGCCCTGCATGGGGGCTCTGCCCTGAGTATAGAGCCTGCTTAGGATTCTCTCTCTCCCTCTGCCCCTCCCCTGATTACATGCTCTTCTTCTCTTAAAAAAGTAAAAGAAAAATTCTTTTTGATATAAAAAGTTATGGCTGGGGCTTCTGGGTGGCTAAGTCAGTTAAGCATCTGCCTTCAGCTCAGGTCATGATCCCAGGATCCTGGGATCGTGCCCCACATTGGGTTCCTTGCTCAGTGGGGAGCCTGCTTCTCCCTCTCCCTCTGCCTGCTGTTCCCGCTGCTTGTGCTCTCTCTCTCTCTCGCTAAGGGAACAAAATATGGGAATAGGCTTTATAAAATGGATAAGTAACCTATGACTTTAAACTAATATTATTTATGTAGATATGGAGAGGAAAGAATAAAAGTTAAAATGTTTAATATAAAATGAAAATGAGGATATATTTAGGTATGTGGTGAAGCATTATGGTACAACAGTAATAGTACGGTGTTTAGACTCAGGTACAATTATTTGGAATGATTTAAGTTTCTACTCTGCTGCCCGCTAGCTCTAGAATCTCCTGCAAGTTACCTTTCCTGTGTCTTGGTTTCTTTACCTGTAAAATGGAAATAATAATGCGTCACTGATACCTCATTTACTGTGAGGCTCGAATAGAACACTATGTCTGTAGCACCCGGAACCTAGTAAGTGTGTCATCACTGTCAATCTCTACAGCGCAAATTCAGTAGAGAGAATGATGAGAATAGGGGTGCTTAGGTGACACAGTTGGTTAAACATCCAGCTCTTGGTTTTGGCTCAGGTCACAATCTCGGGGTCTTGAGATGGAGTCCCATGTCCAGCTCCACACTCTTCATGGAGTTTGCTTAAGATTCTCTCTCCCTCTGCCCCTCTGCCTTCCCCTCTCTCTTCCTGCCCCCCACCTCAAATAAATAAGTAAGTGTTTAAAAAAAATAAGAAGAAGAATGATGAGAACAAAATGTGATTATGGTGTTGGTAGAAAGTGTTCTATTGGGATGCCTGCATGGCTCAGTTGTTAAGCATCTGCCTTTGGCTCAGGTTATGATCCCAGGATCCCGGGATTGAGCCCCACATCGGGTTCCTTGCTCAGCGGGAAGCCTGCTGCTCCCTCTCCCATTTCCCCTGCTTGTGTTCCCTCTCCGGCTGTCTCTTTCTCTGTCAAATAAATAAAATCTTAAAAAAAAAAAGTGGTCTATTCAGCTGAGATTCTCCCCCAGAAGTCAAAACAAACAGATAAGACTGAAAATAACAGAACAGTAAACTACAAGAGTCATTGGGAGTTTTTTAAAAACTGTCCCTAAGCCTATCTCTGACCTTTGCTGAAATTTGATTAGCAGCTTGGTCTAAGATTAATTTCCTTTTCTTTCCTCTGGCTCCCCTTGGCTTGGCAGGAAACATCACTACCCATAGATTCTGCCTAGAGAAGTTTACGCTTGAGCTCACAGGGGAAGAAGTGATGAGGAGGTACGTTGTTTGCAGGCGGTGCCTACCTCCGGGGGTGTGATTGCCCCATAGTCACAGATCTGAGTGCAGAACCCAATTTGGGACTAAGAGATCCAGCAGCTGCTCCTACCTCACAGCCTTCTGGGAATGCTTCCTTCTGACTCTGCTCCACTCCACCACCTCTCATTTGTATAAGGGGAAGATTGTCCATGAAAGCAAACACACAAAACCCACAAATTTCCTTCATCACGTCTGTTTTCCATTAGTTTTTTCAACCACACCTTCCCAACCCTTCATGCCCAGCTCCTCCTTGAAAAAGCAAACCTATAAACAGTTGAAACAAACAAGCAACAGCAAATATATCATGAGATCTGCAAGCCTTGCAAGTGTTAGGCGAAAAGAAGTTTTCTTTCATGGGGAGGAATAAATAAGGCTAGAAATAGTTGGGTGCAGGGAAGTGGGTTGCAAGGAAAATTTGGAAATTCCATCTGAGAAATCTTTACTCTGAGACCACTCTGTTGACATGAGGCATTATATGTTGGTTCAGGCTGAGGTAGGTCAAGGTTCAGGGACCAGGGGGAGGTAGAGAAGCTAAAGGAAAGTTTGATTAAAGAGCATTTTGTTCCCGTTGATCAGTAGGGACAAGCCAATCAGCTCATCTTTTATGAGACAAAGAATGGGAATTGGAAGGGTGAGGCCTTGGCATCTAAGTCTTTTCTAAGTGATACAGAGAAGGGTGTTTCTTTGCAGTAAGCCATTTCCTTTGTCAGCCTAAAAGTGTCAGGAGGCAATAACTAAGCAAAACAGTTTATTTGGGATCTAAGAATTGCAATTCAGGGCGCATAGATTTGGGCAGCAATCCAAATAGTGTCCCAGCAGGGAGCAAAAATCAGAGGTTTCCAAAGACAAAAATAAATAAATAAAAATGCTTATATAAGTTGATTACAAAGAATTCTGATTATAAGTTATTGGTAGCAGAAAACTAAGTATTTGGCTAAAATAAGTATTGGCCTAGTTCAAAAGTTCATAGTTCTGCCTGGTGAGGAAGTGCATAAAGCCCACCTCCTTAATGGCCTCCCAGTTCTGTCTTAAAACCCGTTAACACAGTGACCCCATTTTATTTCTTCTCCCACACCTTAAACACAAGTGGGTGGAAGAGATTCCTTTAACTTTTGTTACCTTTAACTATTCAGGTAAAATTCAACGTAATTAAAACCGAAACAAAAAAGCAAAAAGAAATTGCAGGAATTTCTTTGTTTCTTCTTCTCGGCACTGAGCTACTCAAAGGCCGGGTGTCCGGGAAGCCGACTGTCCCAGGAGTGAGACGGAGAGGAGCTGGGAGGCCCCCCAGCTCGAAGGAGCGTCCCTTCGGGCTCGCGGAGACTGCAGCATCCCCTGTGACGAGGGAGGGAGAAGAGCCCCGGGCCACCCGAGGGACGTGGAGAAGGTGGCCCGTCGGATCCAGGGCCTGGGATGGGGGATGAGATCCGGGGCTGCTGACAGGAGAGGGAGCCTCGGAGCTTCGGGTGTCGAGAGGACACGGGTGGGACACACCGAGACCAGGTAGGCGACAGCCCTGTGGTCTGCGACGGTGACTTCGTGCCGGCTAACCGTGGGCCTGGCCCCCGCAGGGCGCTTCACGCCCGTTTGCGCTTCTTAGTCCCTCCAGCGCCGTCGTACTTTCAAAGCACCGTTTACAGGCGGGTTGACGAGGCCCGACGAGGCCCGACGAGGCTGTGCGACTGGTGGGGCTTCGGGGGCGAGGGCTCTGACAGGGGCACGGAGCCGGGGCGGGCTTGCAGGGGGACGCCAGGAGCCGGTTCCCAGTTGAGCCATGGGTTTCTCCTTCCTCAGGTGCGCGCATCGTTTTCTGTGTCCTGATGATGAGATGCTGCTCAAAAACGAGCAAGTTAAGTCCGTTTCCGTAAATACATTGGAACTTACAAAGCTTCCGGGCGCCTGGGTGGCCCCATCCTTAAGTGTCTGCCTTCGGCTCAGGTCAGGATCCCGGGGTCCTGGAATCGAGCTCCACATCGGGGTGTCTGCTTCTCCCTCTCCCTCTGCTGCTCCCCTTGCTTGTGTTCCCGCTCCCACTGCGGGTCTCTCTCTGTCAAATAAATAAATAAAATCTTAAAAAAAAAACTTATAGAGCTTCTTCATAAAGTAAAACCTAGAGAAAATAGAAAACAAATCTGCCTAGAGCACTAGTGATTGGAACTTAATGTTTTCAGTAATTGAGCCTTCATTTGCTGAAGTAGGACACTCAAGTCATGGGCTCTCTGTTGTATTTGTTAGCCTGTGTTTTCGCTCTGTGTGTGTGTGTGTGTGTGTGTGTGTGTTTTCGCTCTTTAATTATAGTTTCTTCATGTCGCAATTGAACTCTGCTTGTTCCCAGGAGTGAGGATAAAAGGAAGTAGCAAATTCGCCGGTCGAGTTTCTCTTTATCTCTCTGTTCCCAAGGCTAGCCAGTTACTCAACTGACACCTTCTTGATGCCATTAGCTAGGATGATCCTTCTGCTTAAAAGGAAAAACAGCACCAGGTCCCTGATTCAAACTGCAGGATTCTACATTTACTTTTATTCACCATGGGATGTAATCAAGGCACAATGTTGTCAAAAATCAACCTCTGTGCTCCGGAGTGGAAATATTATAGGAAGACAGCGTGGAGGGATAAAGAAGAAGGTAGTTTATTACTTTGCCAGGCAAAGGAGGCTGCTGCCGGCTCATGCCCCCAAGAGAGCAAGCCCGCCCAGGGTAAAAGACTGAGAGGTTTTATAGGAAAATACACGATCGATCGGGGCCATTTAGATAGGAATCTGTTGCGAACTGCCCCCCACGTTTTTTCACATCCTCAAGGTGATGTCGTGACTAGCACTGGCCCCTGGCACCCAAGCCTCCTTAGGAAGTATACATCAAGGGCAGCGAGATCTCCATATTGATACTGAGTTCCTAGAACAAAGAATTCTACAGAAAAACAAGTGAACGGGAGGGGGAGGCTTTGAGAATAAGGAAGAGAAGAATGTGTTCAGTGTAAAGTCAAGCCTTGCTGAAGCACTAGTGTGCCCATCTTAATTTCTGTCCATCTCTACGTTTCTGTAGTGGTTTCAGTGTAACAAAAACCAGTGTCTTGTTGTCTTTTCTTTGGCAGACAAGGTCCCAAGAAATCTTGTGAAAGGCCTTGTTCAGAGATGTAGACAGAGCGGGAAACAGTGGGACTTGGGGAGGACTCTCACCAGGTGGCCATTAGTTTGGGTTTCTGGTCAGGACACCAGTATTTAGTGACGGAAGTAGCAAGAGCCCCAAATTCTACGAGGGGCCTCAGTATTTGCAGGCAGTCGTTACAGGAAGGTAGAGCTGAGGAATAAAGACAAAAGCCCAGGTGGCAGCAGGATAGTTAACTTGATTCTGAGCCCTGGTGTGTTAAACTTTGTTTTCCCCTAAGAGGAGGCACAATGACTCCACTTCTGTTATTCTAATGGCCTTAGAGTGGTTGTCAGACCGTGGAAGAGGGCGCAAGTAACAAGGTAGAACTCATCATCGCAGTCAACATCGGTTTTGTACCTACCGTTGTAAAAGAATCTCTGTGTTTTCATTACAAATGAATATGTTAGAGTCACAAATTTATTTTTTGAGAACGGCCATGAATGGACAGATTTAAAATTAAAAAGCTTACTTGCGGACAAGTAAATCCATATCCCACATAGAAGATGGGTTATGACATTAAGCAAGGACAAACGGATATTGAGCCAAACACTGAAGGCTAGTGTGCGCTTTACAATTTTTGTGAGTAAATCCAATTTCCTGTAATAAATGCTTCAGCAGACAGCATTTTCTACAGAAAGCAGAGATAGCAAGCTCCTTGTTGTAATTATAATCTTGAGGTTAAGGATTATATTGCACCAGGGATAAAAATAAAACCCTGTAAATGAAAACAGAATGTCATAAGAGTTTCTTCTATTTACAACAGACTTGTCCCCAAATCAACTTGACAACAAGATAAATAATATATAGAGATTAAGTTACATCAGTGTGAAATTAATGCTTTTTGTATCTTGTGCCTCAATGATAACTAATTTGTAAACATTTTCCTAACTTCTCGATTATCTTTTCAATAAGGATTAACAGAGAACCTTGTATCCTGCATCCTCAAAAGCCCTTGTACCAAGTTTTCCTATTAAATACTACCGCAATAGTTGGTGTATGGTTTTATTTCAACCAAAGTGAGTCACCACATTTGGTGATTGAACATTTTCAGTTCCACATTATACTCTAGAGAGTTTGAGTAAGTATTTGTCAAGCATTATTTTATTTGACCTTCCTTAAAATTTTATGAACGAAGTATTGTTGTTTGCGTTTTCCAAGTGAAGAAACTGAGGGTTAGCTCTCAGGTAGCATGTGACGAACAGGGACTAGAACCCAGACCCTCTGCTTCCAAGGCCCTCTGTCAGAAAGGCAGGGGAGCGTGGGCCAAGACAGGGTGATGGTAGAGTCTGAGGCCCAATTTGCAAAAGTGCTTCCCTTGCATGAGGCTCCACACAAAATACGGTCTCAGTAGATAACGTGTTGAATAATGTGGCAGTGCCACCTATGGGCAGATGACCAAATCCAATCCAAGTGGATTTGGGGATTACCTAGTAGTGAATGACTGATTTTGTAGGTGAAATTTTTCCCTGTGCTTTTGTGAGATTTACAACCTGTAGGGAACGGATGGAACCAGATTTTTGAGTAGACTACTTCTTTTTTTGCAGAAGTATATCTACACTCATCTTTCGCTGTGAAAAATCCCAGTGGGGGTGTTGGGAGGGCAGGGGAGGGACTCCTACTACATAATGACTCATTTGGCTGAAATGAATCTTTGACAGTTGAGACAATTCCTAAACATCTTTTGATGATACTGCTCTTTCAAAGATGATAATGAGGTTTCTTTATTTTTTAATTTTTAATTTTTAAAAAAATAATCTGTACACCCAACGTGGGTCTCAGACTCATGACCCTGAGATCAAGAGTCAGATGCTCCACAGAGTGAGCCAGCCAGGTGCCCCAGTTTCTTTATTTTAGAATGCATTTTTGCTGACAAATGATATTGCATTTTCTGTTGAATATTTCCATAGTATAAAAGAATGTTTGTGTCAAGATATAATAATATCCCATTTAAGAATGAAGCTCACTTTTATTTATTTAAAGAGAAAGATGATAATTTGGGGATGACGCTTGAGTATTGCTCTCGTTATATGTCATATGTCATATGTTCTCATATGTCAGTTTCTCCAGGAGTTAATAAAGTCCACACATAAAGAACACAGTAGTGCTGTCCACTCAAAGAACAGGGGCACTACAGGATCTTTGAGAACCCCTCAGAGCCTCTTATTTTATGATTACTTAAAGAAAAGGTGGTCATATAGGGTTATCCACAGGAGAGCAGGGGTAGGAACACAGTGCTGGGAATTTAGAAGCTAATACTCTAATTCCAGGATTTTTATAAAAATTGAGGACTCAGAAGCAAGCCATACCCTCATTTGACCTAAGTCTCCTATATTCAATATGAGGAGCATGAAATAAATCATTTCTAAGATGAATTTAGGTTACAAAATTCCACAAATTTAATGCATTTGAGTTTCATGGCATTAAGATAATTGCAGATCACTTCTAAGTGTATAGCTTTAAGTTTCAGACCAATAATGTAAAGAAAATATAGAAATAAGTCCTTTTTAAAAACAATTTTCATACTTACACACCTGATTTGTGAATAGAATTCCAGTCTGTATTTATAGAAAAATATAATTTGGGCAACCAACAAGGTATAAAAATGCATTTATACAATGAATAAACTCATAGTACATGCCACCTGGGAATTGTATTTATCTGAAGATGCCAGTAGTCTGGGGAAAAGAAAACATCCAGTATGAATACGAAGAGTGTATCTTCCTTGCTCCTAGAAGAAAACACCATAAATGGCTAGGAGAGTTTTCATCCATATTATTGGGGGGTATAAGGAAATATTTGAATGCTTCAAATAGTATCCTGCACAAGTTATTTGATATTCTAACACGTGCTTCAGATTTCTGAGAAATGTCACAAATTAGAGCACGTACACTTACGGATGCCAGCTTTCAGGATGTTTCCCCAACATCTTGTCATCATGATCTGCTCACATTCCCATGGTCTTGCTTGATCGCCTCAAGGAAAATCTAGGTCAACCCTGCCCCCACCGGACTTGGAGAGCACCATGTAAACAATACTATGAGGTGGTTACCAGCACTTTCTTGTCCTTTCAACCGAAGTGTGGCATTAGTTTCTATACATCTCACTTAGTTCAAGCAGTGACCAAGTGGGCTTAGACCCTGGCCTAGAAATTCACATTTTAAAGTAAGAATTCACAAAATATTTCCTAAATATACTAATCTGTTGTTATTGACTAGATTAACCACATTTTTCTCTAGCTCCCTTCATATAGAATATCTTGCCTCCCCATCTTGTCTGTATAGCAAATTCCTATTTACCATTCCATACATGTGTTACCTCCTACAGGAAGTCTGCCACATTCCCTCAGTTCGATCAATTACCTACTCTCTTGTCAGTGTATAGCGTCTGGCACCTGGCTCCCTTAGAGCATTCACATGCTGCATACGTATGTGCTTCTCTCTGCCCAGAATTTGATCAAGGAATGGTCCTGTCAAGGCACATTTCTGAAGGATGTCAGGCATGAGGGAGTAATAAAACAGCACTAAAATAAATTGGATTTGGATTGGTAGTTTATTCAGGCTTGCCAAAAAGTATTTTCACGAATAATGGTATGATAGACTATACTTTCAGGCAGAAATTTAAAAAGCCACATTGGTGGGCTCAGTCATTTAAGCGTTTGACTTCAGCTCCGGTTGTGACTTCGGGGTCCTGGGATCGAGCCCCATGTCAGGCGAGCCCCAGTGGGGAGTTTGCTTCTCCTTCTCTCTGCCTGCCCCTACCTCTGCTCATGCTCTTTCTCTCTCCCTATCAAGTAAATTAATAAAACTTTCAAAAAATAAAAATAGAGGAGAAAAGGAAGAAAGAGGGAAAGGATGGAGGGACGAAGGGTGGAAAAAAGGGAGGGGCAGACAGGAACTCATTGTCAGTTTTTTTTTTTTTTTAAGATTTTATTTTATTTATTTTAACAGACAGAGATCACAAGTAGTCAGAGAGGCAGGCAGTGAGAGAGAGAGAGGAAGAGAAGCAGGCTTCCCGCTGAGCAGAGAGCCCGATGCAGGGCTCGATCCCAGGACCCTGGGATCATGACCTGAGCCGAAGGCAGAGGCTTTAACCTACTGAGCCACCTAGGCGCCCCTCATTGTCAGTTTTTAATCATTATATTGGGTATCATTTATATGTGACTTCATGGTATAGCTATGTGCCATTTCACCAGCCCAGGTATAGGAAGCTAGTTGCAGTAGTAAACTATTATTTTCACGTAGGATAAAATTATCTTACATGAACATAGTTGCAAGATCTTGATACAAGGTGCTTTAAAACTTTTTTGTCCTGCTTTTCTATTTGGCAATATACTTCTAAATTTACCATTTTCTGATCTCCAGTTCTCTATTTTATTTTTTTCTTCACTTTTATTTCTTGGCTTTTTTGAACTGAACACTTTCAAAACACATTACAGGATTTTTGAGAAAGTAATAAAATAAGTCACTCATTCACAGTGGGAAAAAAGGGACTTTATTTTGTATTACTTAATTTCTGAATTTTTCTTTTTAATTAAATAATATATTTTATTCATCCAAACACATCTAAAATATCATTTTGGTATATAATCAATATAAATATCATTGAGATTTTTTTCTCATTTACATTCTGTTTTTTTTTTAATTAACGTAAAATGTATTATTTGTTTCAGGGTACAGGTCTGGGATTCATCAGTCTTACACAATTCACAGCACTCACCATAGCACATACCTTCCACAACGTCCTTCACCCAGCCACCCTATCCCTTCCATTCTCCTCCCCTCCAGCAACCCTCAGTTTGTTTCCTGAGATTAAGATTCTCTTATGGTTTGTCTCTGTCTCTGGTTTCCTCTTCTTTCATTTTTCCCTCCCTTCACCTATGATCCTCTTTTTTGTCAAATTCCTCATATCAGTGAGATCTAATAATTGTTTTTCTCTGATTGACTTATTTCACTTAGCATAATAGACTCTAGTTCCATCTCTGTCATTGCCAGCGGCAAGATTTTGGGGTTTTTTGATGACTGCATAATATTCCACTGTATATTTATACACTACTTCTTCCTTATCCATTCCTCTGTTGTTGGACATCTAGGCTCTTTCTATAGTTTGGCTATTGTGGACATTGCTGCCATTAACATTGGGGTGCATGTGCCCCTTTGGATCACTACATTTTTTCTTTGGGGTAAGTACCCAGTAGTGCAATTGCTGGGTCGTAGGGTAGCTCTATTTTCAACTTATTGAAGAACTTCCATACTGTTTTCCAGAGTGACTCCACCAGCTCACATTCTCACCAACATTGTAGGAGGGTTCCCCTTTCACTGCATCCTCACCAATATCTGTTGTTTCCTGACTTGCTAATTTTAACCATTCTGTCTGATGTGAGGTGGTATCTCACTGTGGTTTTGACTGGCATTTCCCTGATGCCGAGTGATGTGGAGCACTTTTTCATGTATCTGTTGGCCATTTGGATGTCTTTGTAGGAATGTCTATTTATATCTTCTGCCCTTTTCTTGATTGAATTATATGTTCTTTGGGTGTTGAGTTTGATAATTTCTTTATAGATTTTGGATACTAGCCCTTTATCTGATAGGTTGTTTGCAAATATCTTCTCCCATTCTGTCAGTTGTCTTTTGGTTTTGTTGACTGTTTCCTTTGCTGTGCAAAACCTTTTTATCTTGATTAAGTCCTGGTAGTTCATTTTTGCCCTTGCTTCCCTTGCCTTTGGCCATGTTCCTAGGAAGAAGTTGCTACGGCTGAGGTCGAAGAGGTTGCTGCCTGTGTTCTCCTCAAGGATTTTGATGGATTCCTGTTTCATATTGAGGTCTTTTATCCGTTTTAGTCTATTTGTTTGTGTGTGGTGTAAGGAAATGGTCCAGTTTCATTCTTCTGCATGTGGCTGTCCGGTTTCCCCAACACCATTTGTTGAAGAGACTGTTTTTTTTCCATTGGATACTCTTTCCTGCTTTGTCAAAGATGAGTTGACCATAGAGTTGAAGGTTCATTTCTGGGCTCTCTCTTCTACTCCATTGATCTATGTGTCTGTTTTTGTGCCAGTACCATACTGTCTTAATGATTACAGCTTTGTAATAGAGCTTGAAGTCTGGAATTGGTGTTGGTTGTGATCTCTCCTCTTTCATTCATGATTTTATTTATTTGGGTCCTTTCTCTTTTCTTTTTGATAAGTCTGGCCAGGGGTTTATCAATCTTATTCTTTCAAAGAACCAGCTCCTATATTTGTTGATCTGTTCTACTGTTCTTTTGGTTTCTATTTCATTGATTTCTGTTCTGATCTTTATTATTTCTCTTCTCCTGCTGGGTTTAGGCTTTAATTGCTATTCTTTCTCCAGCTTGTTTAGGTGTATAGTTAGGTTGTGTATTTGAGACCTTTCTTGTTTCTTGAGATAGACTTGTATTGCTATATACTTTCCTCTTAGGACTGCCTTTGCTGCATCCCAAAGATTTTGAACAGTTGTGTTTTCATTTTTATTTGTTTCCGTGATTTTTAAAAATTCTTCTTTAGTTTCCTCTTTTAATTCATTCTTTAGTAGGATGCTCTTTAGCCTCCATGTACTTGAGTTCTTTCCAACTTTCCTCTTGTGGTTGAGTTCTAGTTTCAAAGCACTGTGGTCCGATAATATGTAGGGGATGATCCCAGTCTTTTGGTACTGGTTGGGACCTGATTTGTGACCCAGGATGTAATCTATCCTGGAGAATGTTCCATGTGCCCTAAAGAATGTGTATTCTGTTGCTTTGGGGTGGAATGTTCTGTATATATCTGTGATGTCCATCTGGTCCAGTGTGTCATTTAAAGCCTTTATTTCCTTGTTGATCTTTTGCTTAGAAGATCTCTCCATTTCAGTGAGGGAGGTGTTAACATCCCCTACTCTTATTGTATTATTGTCAATGTGTTTCTTTGATTTTGTTATTAGTTGGTTTATATAGTTGGCTGCGACCATGTTAGGGGCATAGATATTTAAAATTGTTAGATCTTCTTGTTGGATAGACCTTTTAAGTATGATATAGTTTTCTTCCTCATCTCTTATTATAGTCTTTGTTTTAAAATCCAATTTGTCTGATATAAGGATTGCCACCCTAGCTGTCTTTTGATGTCAGTGAGCATGGTAAATTGTTTTCCACTCCCTCATCTTAAATCTGGAGGTGTCTTTGGGTCTAAAATAAGTCTCTTGCAGAGAACATATCAATGGGTCTTGTTTTTTCTTATTCATTCTGATAGCCTATCTTTTGATTGGGACATTTAGCCCATTTACATTCAGGGTAACTATTGAAAGGTATGAATTTAGTACTATTGTATTGCCTGTCAGATGACTGTTACTGTGTATTGTTTCTGTTCCTTTCTGGTCTATGTTACTTTGAGGCTCTGTCTTTGCTTAGAGAATCCCTTTCAATATTTCCTGTAGGGCTGGTTTAGTATTGGCAAATTCTTTTAGTTTTTGTTTGTCCTGGAAGCTTTTTATCTCTCCTTCCATTTTCAGTGACAGACAGCCTACCTGGATATAGTATTATTGGCTGCATATTTTTCTCATTAATCCTCTGAATATATCATGCCAATCCTTTCTGACTGCCAGGTCTCTGTGGATAGGTCTGCTACCAGTCTTATATTTCTACCATTGTAGGTCACAGACCTCTTATCCCAAGCTGCTTTCAGGGTTTTCTCTTTGTCTCTGATACTTGTAAGTTTTACTATCAGATGATGTGGTGTGGACCTATTTTTAATTGATTTTGAGGGATTCTCTGGGCCTCCTGGATTTTGATGCCTCTTTCCTTCCCCAATTTAGAGAAGTTCTCTGCTATAACTTGCTCCAGTATACTTTCTGCCCCCCTCTCTCTTTCTTCTTCTTTTGGGATCCCAACTATTTTAACATTGTTTCATATGACTTATCTCTCAAATTCTCTCCTCATGATCCAGTAGTTCTTTATCTCTCTCCTTCTCAGCTTCTTTATTCTCTATCATTTGGTCTTCTATATCACTAATTCTCTCCTGCCTCATTTATCCTAGCAGCTAGAGCCTCCAGTTTTGATTGTACCTCATTAATAGCTTTTTTGATTTCAACTTGGTTAGATTTTAGTTCTTTTATTTCTCCTGAAAGGGTTTCTTTAGTATCTTCTATGCTTTTTTGAAGCTCAGCTAGTACCTTTATAATCGTCATTCTGAACTCTAGTTCTGACATCTTACTAATGTCCATATTGATTAGGTCCCTAGCAGTTGGTACTGCCTCTTGTTCTTCTTCTTTTTTTTTGAGGTCAGTTTTTCCACTTTGTCATTTTGTTCAGAGAAGAATAGATGAATGAGAGAACAAAATGCTAAAAGGGTAACAATGACCCCAGAAAAAAATACACTAAACAAATCAGAAGAACCCCAAAACAAGGAAGAAAAGAAAGGAAAATTTTATACACACACACACACACACACACACACACATACACGTGATAATGCTGGTGAATAGAACAAAGTCACACTCTTGATTTTTGGTATATTTTGGTCTGTTAGAAGAAACTGCCTCCCCCAAAAAAATTTTTTTTAAAGATTTTATTTATTTATTTGACAGACAGAGATCACAAGTAGGCAGAGAGGCAGGCAGAGAGAGGGGGAAACAGGCTCCCTGCTGAACAGATAGCCCAATGTGGGGCTCGATCCCAGGACCCTGAGATCACGACCTGAGCCGAAGGCAGTGGCTTAACCCACTGAGTCATCCAGGCACCCTGCCTCCCAGAATTTTAAGGAAAGAAAAAATTATATATATATATGTATATGTATATATATATATACATACAAACGTACAAAAGTATGGGTAAATATGGTGAAGGGTTGGAGTATGACTGTAAAGATGAAAATTAAAAAAGATTTTAAAAAAGGAATTGATAAGAAGTTGGTTGAAAAAAGAAAAAAAATTTTAAAAGGGTGGGAGAGTGTGTGATCAGGTGGGACACTAGAACAAAGGCCATGCACTAGATTTAGGGTATATTTTTGTCTGTTAGAAGAAACTATCCCAAAATTTAAAAGACAGAAAAAATATATATATATACATATATATACATATATGTATACATATATGTATATGTTAAATATAATAAAGGGATAGAATATGACTGTACAAATGAAAATTAAAAAAATATTTTAAAATGGTATTGCTAAGATAAGATGTTGGTTAAAAGAGGAAAGTGGAAAAATTTTAAAACATAGAAAAAGAAAAAAATAAAGAAAAATTTAAAAATTTAACTTTGAAAGACTACAGAATCGTGGGTGAAAAGCCATGAATTCTATGTGGTATATTCCTCTAGTGCTAGAGTTTTGCAGTTCTCATTGAATGGTAAACTTGATCTTGGCTGGATGTTCTTGAAGATCTTCTGGGGAAGGGGCCTGTTGCAATGATTCTCAAGTGTCTTTGCCCAAGGTTTAGTTGTACCACCCTTGCCAGGGTCCAGGCTGAGGAATCTGCTCCATTTGCTCTCAGTAGCTTTTGTTCCCTGAATGCTTTCCATATAGCTTTGGAGGCTGAGAATGAAAATGGCAGCCTCCCAATCTCCAGTACTGGAGGAGTCAGGAGGTCAGGGGCCCCATTCCTCAGTGCACCCTCAGAGAAAAGTGGTCAGTCATTCCTGTATCCCTGGTCTCTGGCTCCACTCTGTGCTCACCTGGCCTGTGACCAAACATTTCTATCTCTGGTACACGGCCCCATTTGGAGTGTCCAAACCCAGCAGATTGCTGTAGTGCACTCCCACGCCACTCTTCCTGGTGGAGTAAGAGGGGTTCTCCCAGGATCTGCCACTTGTGTGGTCCCTGCTCGAGGAGTAGTTGCCTGATTGTGCCTTGAATCACCGTTTATGGCAACTCTGAGCTGAGAGTCCCCTCCTCGGCTCTGTCTTTGCAGCTGGCTTCCCCACTCTGATACCTGGGAGCTCTGCCACACTCAGGCACCCCGAATCTTTCTGTGACCCCAAGAGTCCTGAGACCATACTGTCCCATCAAGGGTTCCACCCGCTGGTTAGCCACGAGAGCAATATCTCTCAGTGGAGAAGTCTTCTAAAAGTTCTGATTTTGTGCTCCGCTGCTCTACCACTTGCCAAGAGCCAGCTGATGGAGGCTCCCTCCCTGCCCATGTATCTTCTCATATATCACCTCAGATTCATTTCTCTGCACATCTAGCCTTCCAGAAAGTGGTCACTTTTCTGTTCCTAGAATTGCTGCTGTTCTTTTCTTTGATCTCCTGTTGAGTTTGTAGGTGTTCAGAATGATTTGAAAACTATCTAGCTGAATAGTTCTAGCTGAACTCCTGGGACCAGATGAAATGGGTCCTCCACGAACGTGGTCCTCCCCTCTGATGTCAGGAATCTTCACAGCAAAGGGTATTCCAAGCAAAGCATTTGCCCTTTTGCACCTAAACTGAAAGCTAAAGTGGAAGCTGAAGTGCTAACATCCAGAGTGGAGGAGTCAGGGGGCCACTTCTGCCCCCCACTGCTGCTTCTGATGGATGCCATTACTGATATTCTATGATCATTGAAGGGCAATGGCATGTTATGGGGCCTTGGTAGCATTTTAGTTGTGACATTGGATAATTCATTTACACCACTTAGGGCCTCAAATTCATGTGTAAAACATGACCTAAAAGCCCTGCCTTCTTTTTTTTAAAGTTTATGTGTATATATATATGTATGTATGTAATCTCTGTACCCATCATGGGGCTCAAACTCATGACCCTGAGATCAAGAGCTGCATGCTTTTCTGACTGAGCCAGGTGCCCCATCCCTACCTTTTTACATGAGTATTGTGAAGAATAAATGGAGTGATAATGCAAATGTATTTTAAAAGCAGTAAAACATTTTATATGTGTGTATATATATATATGTGTATATACACACATATATATGTGTATATATACACACATATACATGTATATATATTTTAAAGATTGTATTTATTCATTTGAGAGAGAAAACCCATGTATAAAGAGGGGGAAGGGCAGAGGAGAGGGAGAGAGGGAATCTCAAGCAGACTCCTAGCTGAGCATGGAGCCCGACTTGGGCTTGATCCTAGAATCCCGAGATCATGACCTGAACTGAAATTAAGAGTTGAATACTAAACCATCTGGGCCACCCAGGTACACAGAAGCAGTAAGTAATGTAAAAATATAGTTTGTTATTACCCATTCACTCATTCCTCACCTATTCAGTATTTACTGAGTATCCGTCATGTGCCTCTGGAGTTGACCCACTTGTTTTTGTAAATAGAACGGATGGGAATGAGGGCAGCTGACAAAAGAATACTTGAGGATTTCATCTGTGATGAGTACAAATAGTTTCCAGAACTGGAACCACTTTCAGTGGGTGAAGCTTGTTAATATCCAGACTTTAATAAAGTCCTTGAAGGTCTCAAAGCAGGAAGCACACTCTGGAGGATACTGAACAGCCTGGTGTCTCTGGTTCATGCGGGAGTACATATTTCCCTCATGTTAGTCTTATTTTACATGAGAAGGGGTTTTGCAGGGTGCCTGGGTAGATCAGTCAATTAAGCAGTCAAGTTTCTGCCTTTGACTCAGTTCCTAATCCCAGTGTCCTGCTCAGCAGGGAATCTGCTTCTCTTTCCTTCTGCCCCTCCGCTCTGCTTGTGCTCTCTCTCAAATAAATAAATAAAATCTTTTAAAAAAGAGGGGGATTTATATGATAAATTCGGACAAGGATACATTTGATAAGTTCTGTGGGGGAACACAGCTCAAATAGTTTAAGATGAACCTCTCACTTATGAAGAAAGAAACATGACTTTTTCTGTTATGGAAATTTTATACATTTTATCTTTTAATTCTGCCACTTCTATCTATTATATGTTATATACCATGAGAATTCTTAACAAAGTGCTAGCAAAGTTAAAAATAAATTGTGGTAGGTACTTGTACTTTGCTGGTCATCAAAATGAATTTAGGAATATCACTTTGTGGTGACTCAATTAATTGGATCAACATTCTGTATTCATAACTGAAAGATGGACCTATTATATAAGCTCTTTCTTATCACAGAATGGCCCATATTGCAAGATTCCAAAAAAGTGAGAAATGTCCTTAATTAAAAATATTTTCACACTGCTTTTAACACTGAACTAGGGTAGATCCATGAGGAAGCAATTTGGAATTAAGCTAGCTTTTTCTGTTATATTAATAAAGCTGTGAGACTTTATATATTTATTTAAGCATTTAAAATTTCCCCTTTGACAGTATGATGTGATTCATTGCATGCAGGAAAGAGCAGAATGAGCTTATACATATTCAATTATTTTTAAAGAAAATTTGAGATTTTTCACTAACATATATTTTGTTTCTCTATTTTTTTTAAGTAGGCTCCATAGCCAGTGTGGAGCCCGACATGGGTCTTGAACTTATGACTCTAAGATCAAGATCTGAGTTGAGATCAAGAGTCAGATGCTTAACCAACTGAGCCACTTAAGTCCTCCCACTAACATATATCTTAATTCTCTTTTGTGAGATAAGTAATACCTTACATATCACTTATAATTTTAAAAAAATAGGTCTATAGCTTTTCTCCTACCCTGTTCCTAGTCATGTTATCCACACATTACTCTTACTCACCAAAAGCAGAAAATGTCAGTTTCTTCCACAGTTATATCTATACCAGGGAGTGTGGGGTGTGTGTGTGTGTGTGTGTGTGTGTGTGTGTATGTATTACATACACATATATGAAATACTCATATATTACCCATCCATTTTTTTCCCACATTTTTCCTTTTTACCTAAAACAAGTTGGAGATTGCTTCATATAAGTACATGATGACTTACTTCATTCTTTTCAATAATACTTTCTTCTATGAATGCACAGTAATTTACAGAGCCAATCCCCTATTTATGAACAGTTGCCTCCAGATTGCTATTGCAAACTATGCTACAAGAATAATCTTGCGCATGTATGATTTCCCATGAATGCATGCAAGTGTATCTTCAGAATAAATTCCTAAATGTAGAATTGCTGATTCCAAGGATATGTACTTTTGCAATTTTGATAGTTTTTGTAAGATTCATATTCCCTTCACTAATTATGAAAGTGCCTTACCCCTACGACATAATCACAGAAACATTCACCAATTTATTCTTAACCAATATATTCCATTTTACTTCCATTTCAAGTGTGCATAGCTAATTGACATTGATGTGAAACTTTCATTTTTTAACATATAAGTTTGAATAATTATATGTATCGCAAGTGGTTCACTTATATATGGTTCATTTGTAATGCCAACATAGCTAATTGAAAAGTGAAAACAAAATTCAGTAAAACATTCTGTAAAAAATAAAGGAAGACATCTGAGAACCTGTTCTAGTAGCTAGTGTTCCTCACCAAATCAATTAGTTGAATCAGAGATCATTTTAGTTTGCCTATTAAAGTAACTCAAATATTTTTGTGGCGTATAAAACATATACTTGATGAAATTTTACTACCTTTTACTTATATTAAATCAGTCCTTTATTTTCTGTGACTGCTTTTATTCCTACTATATGTAATAGATATTTGTATCTGAAGTAAATATATACAAAAACATTTTCCCTACACAATCTGAATTTGAACCCTCTATGTTGACAAAACTTGAAATTAATTGCACCAGTAATTAAATTGTTACATGGGACCCCTAGGTGGCTCAGTCAATTAGGTCATAATCCCAGGGTCATGGGATCAAGTTCCACATCAGACTCCTTGTTCAGCAGGGAGCCTGCTTCTCCCTCTGCCTGCTGCTCCCCCTTCTTGTGCGCTCTCTCTCTCTCTCTCTCTCACTGTCAAATAAATAAATAAAATCTTTAAAATAAATAAATAAATAGTTATTTAAAGGTTGTGTTTTTCTTTTTTTCAAAATTTATTTGACAGGGGCGCCTGGGTGGCTCAGTGGGTTAAAGCCTCTGCCTTTGGCTCAGGTCATGATCCCGGGGTCCTGGGATCGAGCCCCACGTCGGGCTCTCTGCTCAGTGGGGAGCCTGCTTCCCCTTCTCTCTCTTTCTCTCTGCCTCCCTGTCTGCCTACTTGTGATCTCTGTCTGTCAAATAAATAAATAAATAAAATATTAAAAAAAAAATTTATTTGACAGAGAGAGAGAGAGATCACAAGTAGGCAGAGAGGCAGGCAGAGAGAGAGGGAGAAGCAAGCTCCCCACTGAGCAGAGAGCCCAATGCGGGGCTCGATCCCAGGACCCCAAGATCATGACCTGGGCCAAAGGCAGAGGCCCAACCCACTGAGCCACCCAAGTGCACCTGTTTTTTTTTTTAATTCAGCATCCCCAAAACACCTTTCTTATGTGTTGAGATATCCTAAAACAAAAGAAAACCCAATAACTGTTTTAAACATATTGGGACACATTTTTTTTTAAAAAAGATTTTGCTTATTTATTTATTTGACAGAGAAAGAGAGCACAAGCAGGGGGAGCAGCAGGCAGAGGAAGGGGAAGAAGTAGACTCCCCGCTGAATAGGGAGCCTGAGACAGGGCTCAATCCCAGGAGCCTGCCACCATGACCTGAGCCAAAGGTACACACTTAACTGACTGAGTCACCCAGGCACCCCAACACTGGAACATATTTTTATCAATTAACCTGTTAGGAGGTAGCTTTCACAATAGGATGTCTTTGGGAAATTGTGGCTCATTCCTTCTTCCGTCTCCATTATCCTTTGCTCATATTTCTGGTGTGAAGCAGGAAGAAGACGCAAAATCTTTTCCTTCCCAAAACTTTTTGTTTTCTCTCCTTTTCTAAGACTTTATATACATCTCACTGATCACTAAAATTGCCTCTCATCTTGCTACCCTGGCTGAAATAGAGGCAAACCAGTGACTAATGCAACTTTGCAGTCTCTTTAGTGTAAAGGAAGGCAAGGGAGGAGGGGTTGTAAATAGCTTTCCACAATATCTACAGTCCTTTGTTCACCTGTTAGAGCAAGTTCAAAGCACTTCAAATAAATATTTTGAGAAGTCCTAGTGCCTTTGGGAAAATTGCACAGTAGCAAAATCTTTTAATGTATTGTGTGATCTGGGCCCGGAAAAGATTTTCATGTGATTTTGTTACCCTTTTGCGGCAGAAAGGTGAGAAAATTCTCTGGCTCAGATCCCAAATTCTGTCAGGCTTTACACTAAGGCAATTTGTACCATAAGTATGTATTTTTGTTTCTTAACTATCCAAGGGTATAGATCACCTGTAATGCCACTCTTTTCAATGATGCAAAGATAGTTCATCTGAAATATGGAAGTCATTTAAGACTCTCTATCCTAGACAATTAGAGTGTGATTCTGTGAAAGGAATTCACACTTTCACAATACCAGTACTTTGTGAAGAAAGGTCTAAATTAATTGTCAATCATTACTTTAGCAATGAAATAAAAAATGAATTTAACCAACAGTTTTCTGAGGCTCTACAGTTTATTTTTTTCCCAAAGAACCATTCCTTTTTTTTCTTTTCAATTTTGCCTGCTGACTATGTTGGGATATGACATGCTGGCCTTTTGTCTACCATTGTGTTTATGATGTTACCCAACAGAAGGTCTGCATTACTGTGTTGTACTTCCCCTTGGATATGGCAAACCTGTGACATTAATTTATTCTTTGGCAGTCATGACTTCAAGGGCAAATGGGCCTGTATGTCCAAGGTACACATATATACTACCCCCTATCCCCACCACACACACACTGACACATGTGGAAATCAAACAGTGAGTTATTAGAAAGATTTGAAGCAGTGTTTTCAGGGGTGTCTGGGCATCTTAGTGGGTTAAGCACCCAACTCTTGATTTTGGCTCTTATCCTGATGTTGGGGTGGTGGGATCGAGCCTTGCATCTGGCTCTGTGCTCAGTGGGAAGTCTGTTTGGTATTCTCTCCATTTCCCTCTGCCTCCCTCCACTCACACACTCTCTGTCTAAAATAAATAAATCTTTTTTAAAAAGATGTATTTTATTTATTTTATTGAGAGAGTGAGTGCACACAGGGAGGGGCAGAGGAAGAGAAAAACTTTAGCAGACTCCTCGCTGAGTGTGCAGCCTGATGGGGGGCTCAATCTCATGACCCTGAGTTCATGACCTGAAGCAAAGGAAGTAAAGGAACCCAGAGTTCAGAGAGAAGGCTGCAGAGAGCCATGAGGGCATCAGACAGAATGCTGGACCTTCTCAGTGCATCCTGTCAATATGAGGAGGGTCAGCAATGTTGTACCACAGGATGGACAGAATGATTTCTACTGCTGGGTTTGTCACCAGAAAGGCCAAGTCCTTTGCTGTGAGATTTATCCCTAGGTTTATCATGTTAAGTGTCTGAGACTGACAACAGAACCAGAGGAAGATGGTTTTTTTCTTGAATGTGAAAAGATCATGGTAGCAGAAGGCGTTGAGGCTCAGAGTAAAGCCATGACAATGCTCACCATCAAACAGTTATCCTACCTGTTCAAGTTTGCCATTCAGAAAGTGAAACAACCAGGGACAGATGCATTCCAGAAGCCTGTTCCATTGGAACAGCATCCTGACTACATGAAATACATCTTCCATTATGTGGACGCTTGTCCGTTGGAAAAGAAAATGTAGGGCTGCAAAGAAGCTTTCCTGGCTGATGCAAAGTGGATTTTCACAATGCATCATTTAAATGAAAGAAAGCACAAACTAACACAGCAAAAATACTGATCAAAGTCTCTGAGTATGGGATGGATGAAATCAGAGTATGTCCACTAAAGATCTAGCTGCTTGACAAAAACAAGATAACTGGTTTTATGAACCTTGTAGCAGTTCAAATCATTTGGTCTGGGCAAAACTGAAGGGGTTTCCATTCTGGCCTATAAAAGCTCTGAGGGATAAAGATGGGTAGCATGATGCACATTTATTTGGACAACATAACAGGGCCTGTGTTCCAATAAATAATTGCCACCTCATGTCTAAAGAAGTTCCCTTTTTCTGTGAAAAATACAAAAAGATCTTCAACGGTACAATGAGAAAGATGGAGGTGTAGGTGAAGAACATCTGTTTAGGGGTCTTAACTACTCTCCCACTGGGAAACCCTACATGCCCAAAATCCAGTACCGAATGCTGCTCGACCCCAGCAACACTGGTGCTGGCACTGTCCAGCTAGGCAAGCAGGAAAAGGTCAAGCTCAGCTTTGACATGACAGTGTTCAACAAGATCCTGATGGGCAAGCCCATGCTGAGCAGGGGCTAGGGACGCAGGATCTCCTTGTCACATATGCCAAGCTCTCCCATGAGTACAAACTCTTCCATGCACGCAGGTTCTGACTTGGAGCAGGATGCTGAGAAGGCCATGCTGAGCCACCTCAGGGCCAGCAAGGAGTCCATGGACTTCCTGGACAACAGCACAGCTTCACCAGCCTCAGCAAACATGGGACAAGCAGGCAATTTATCCAGTGGTCCAGAAAGTTTCTCTCCTCAAGCACCCATGCCAATCATGACAAAAACAAACAAAATGTCCACCACTGGAAGCATCCTGAATCTTAACCTGGATTGTTGAAGCAAGGCCAAGATGGACCTGAGGGAGCTAAGCGAGTTGGTCCAGCAGCAGGTGGTACTTTTCTTCTCATCTCACCCAACTGGCAGAGTCACACCAGGTTCCGGATAAATCTTCACAAGATGATAAAGACTTGCAAAGCACAACTAGGTATAAATGAAATCTCAAATGATGTTTACACAGCTGTAGAGCCCAGCGATCCAGATGATTCGGAGAAGTCAGATAGGAGTGATAGTATCAGTGACAATGAGTGGAAGTCTAAGAATGAGCTAGAAGATGCAGAAGACAAAGCAGGTAGTTGGATGGATGAAGAGCCAAATCTGTATCTGTCAAAACAAAAACAAACAAACAAAAAAACCCAAAAAACTCAAACTGTCAAACCCAGTGGAGACTAGGAGGAACTGAAAAGCACATGGCCAACCAGAGAGAAAGTAGATCCAAGCTTCAAGAAAAGGCAAGTTCCCAGACTAAGAAGGCCTCTTCAGAAAAAAGTGAAAGCCTTGTCTCCTCCCACAAAAGATAACTGAAGGGAAAAGATATAGATTCTTCCAAAGTACCTTTGGGCCTGGACTCTGATTTAGAGAGTGAACTTGCCATAGGTTTAGGAGAAGACCAGTTGGGACAAAAGGGTAAAAAAAATAAGGAACCCAAAGAACCATCTCTGAAGCAGAATGAAAGAGTCTGTAACAGATTGACAAGAATATATAACCATGAAACAAAATGAAAATAAGGAAGTCTAAAGGATGAAGGTAGAATAATAAGAGGTCTGGGAAAGTGTATGCACAGAAATACATACTGTTTCATCCTTCAGAGTTAGCAATTTTGGGCTTCCATTTTGCCTGTGAGCTTCCTGGCAGTCAAAACAAAAAGGGAAATACAGTCCTTTAAAATATCTAATATTTTTCCAAAAAATAAAACATTCCAGCTGGAAAAAAAAATAAGATACACTTTTGAACCTTGGCAAGTTCAGAGCTTGGCCAAGGATGCATAAATATGAGCATGTAAATATATGTAATAAATAGAACTAAGTTCTGTAATGTAGGTAGAAGCAATGTCATCAGCCCTGGTGGGCTGGGCCTGGACAAAATGAGCATAGGTATCACTTATCTTCATGATTAATAGACTGGGTCTCAAAATCCTGTGTATCAATTACTTTGTATTAATAGTATTAAAAAAACAAGGATCAAAGAAAGTCATTCAGACATCTAGACAGTGAGTTACAGAAGTTAGGTTACCATTTCCCCAAGTGGGGGGAAGGACCTAGAAGAATGTGAGTTAAAGATCATCAAAGAGAATGAAAATAGTACACAAAGAAAATCATCAATCTGTCTTTAAGGAGAGGAGACTGTGATGTAAAAATTATAAAAGAAGGGGGGAGGAGGCAAGATGGCGGAGAAGTAGCAGGCTGAGACGACATCAGACAGCAGGAGATCAGCTAGATAGCCTATCAAAACATACCGAACACCTACGAATTCAACAGGAGATTGAAGAGAAGAAAAACAACAATTCTAGATACAGAAAATCGACCACTTTCTAAAAGGTAGGACCAGTGGAGAAGTGAATCTAACGCGACGGGAAGATAGACCCCAGGGGGAGGGGCCGGCTCCCGGCAAGCGGCGGAGCACAAAATCAGGACTTTTAAAAGTCTGCTCCACGGAGGGACATTGCTCCAGAGACTAAACTGGGGTGAAGACCTCACAGGACAGCGTGGACTCAGGTCCCCCAGGGTCACAGAAGGATTAGGGGTGTCTGAGTGTCGTAGAGCTCACAGGTGTTAGAGCGGGGAAGCCGGCTGCGGAGACAGAGCCGAGGTTTCCTAGTGGTCTGTGACACGGGCTGGTGCTCTGTGCGAGGGGTCCCCACAAGATCCGGGGAGACTCCGACCCGGGAGAGCTCAGGGATCTACAGGGTTTGGAGACTCCAGGTGGGACTCTGCCAGAGACAGAGACGCTTGGTCACAGGCTGGGTGAGCTCGGAGCGCTCCCAGAAGCCAGTGAGACGGGACTGATTACGCACGATTTTCTCTGAGCGCGGTCTCCTGGCCCGCGTGTTCTCCGGGCGCAAACGGGGGCTGGGGAGACCGGAGGGATTAAACGTTTTTCTCTGAAGGCGCACTGAAGACTGGGACCCCTAGCACTTGGCTCCTCCGAACCAGAGATTGGAGGCCGCCATTGTCATTCCCGTCCTCCGGAACTCTACGGAAAGCGTTCAGGGAACAAAAGCTCCCGAAAGTGAACCTGAGAGGATTACTTAGCCCGGCCCCTGGTAAGGGCAGTGCAACTCCACCTGGGGCAAAGACACCTGAGAATCACTACAACAGGCCCCTCCCCCAGAAGATCAAAGAAATCCAGCCAAGACCAAGTTCACATAACAAGGAGAACAGCGGATTCTTATCTGGACAAAATGACAAGGCGGAAAAACTCACCACAAAAAAAAGAACAGGAGGCAGGACCGAAGGCTAGGGACCTAATCAATACAGACATTGGTAATATGTCAGATCTGGAATTCAGGACAACGATTCTCAAGGTTCTAGCCGGGCTCGAAAAAGGCATGGAAGATATTAGAGAAACCCTGTCAGGAGAAATAAAAGCCCTTTCTGGAGAAATAAAAGAAATAAAGTCTAATCAAGTTGAAATAAAAAAAGCTATTAATGAGGTGCAATCAAAAATGGAGGCTCTTACTGCTAGGATAAATGAGGCAGAAGAAAGAGTTAGTGATATAGAAGACCAAATGACAGAGAATAAAGAAGCTGAGCAAAAGAGAGACAAACAACTACTGGACCACAAGGGGAGAATTCGAGAGATAAGTGATGCCATAAGATGAAACAACATTAGAATAATTGGGATTCCAGAAGAAGAAGAAAGAGAAATAGGAGCAGAAGGTATACTGGAGAGGATTATTGTAGAGAATTTCCCTAATATAGCAAGGGGAACAAGCATCAAAATCCAGGAGGTGCAGAGAACACCCCTCAAAATCAATAGGAACCGACCCACACCCCGCCATCTAATAGTAAAAATTACAAGTCTTAGCGACAAAGAGAAAATCCTGAAAGCAGCACGGGACAAGAAGTCTGTAACATACAATGGTAAAAATATTAGATTGGCAGCAGACTTATCCACAGAGACCTGGCAGGCCAGAAAGAACTGGCATGATATATTCAGAGCACTAAACGAGAAAAACATGCAGCCAAGAATACTTTATCCAGCTAGGTTATCATTGAAAATAGAAGGAGAGGGGCGCCTGGGTGGCTCAGTGGGTTAAGCCTCTGCCTTCGGCTCAGGTCATGATCTTGGGGTCCTGGGATCAAGCCCCACATTGGGCTCTCTGCTCCACTGGGAGCCTGCTTCCTCCTCTCTCTCTGCCTGCCTCTCTGCCTTCCTGTGATCTCTGTCTATCAAATAAATAAATAAAATCTTTAAAAAAAAAAAAGAAAAGAAAATAGAAGGAGAGATAAAAAGCTCCAGGACAAACAAAAACTGAAAGAATTTGTAAACACCAAACCAGCTCTACAGAAAATATTGAAAGGGGTCCTCTAAGCAAAGAGAGACCCTAAAAGTATTATCAGAAAGGAACAGAGACAATATACAGTACAATCACCTTACAGGCAATACAATGGCACTAAATTCATATCTCTCAATAGGTACCCTGAACGTAAATGGGCTAAATGCCCCAATCAAAAGACACAGGGTTTCAGAATGGATAAAAAACAAAACCCATCCATATGCTGCCTACAAGAAACTCATTTTAGACCTGAAGACACCTCCAAATTGAAAGTGAGGGGGTGGAAAACAATTTACCATGCTAATGGACATCAGAAGAAAGCTGGGGTGGCAATCCTTATATCAGATCAATTAGATTTTAAGCCAAAGACTATAATAAGAGATGAGGAAGGACACTATATCATACTCAAAGGGTCTGTCCAACAAGAAGATCTAACAATTTTAAATATCTATGCCCCTAACATGGGAGCAGCCAACTATATAAACCAATTAATAACAAAATCAAAGAAACACATTGACAAGAATACAATAATA
>RCUC01042625.1:0-18275 GCA_003697995.1 Taxidea taxus jeffersonii
GTTATGGCCTAGGGGCATGGCTGGGCCAATTTACTTGAGGTGTGTGGGCTCCACAGGTGGCACAGTTGATGGCAGTCATAAGACCGTGGGTAAGCCACTGTTTTGTGCCCAGTGAAAACAGGGAATTTGGGGGTGTCCTCAGGCGGGCAGGAAGATTTCTCCTACTCTAAGGGTTCTGGAGAGTTCTAAATGGCACGCTTTCCTCCTGAGTGGTAAGCAGAGCCCTGGACGTTGCCCGCGCTATTCCCAACCAGGAGGGCTTTGGGGCCAGGCTTCCAGGGGCCAAAGTTTGAAACCCCAAGCTAGGGTTAGGGTTAGAGCCTAGGGACATGGCAGACCCAATCTATCAGTGCTAAAGTGGGCTTCTCTGAGGCTCACTTGAGCGCAGACATAAGGCAGTTCGCATGCCCCTGTTTTTTCACCACTAAGGCTGTGGAATTTGGGGGTGACCTCAGTGGGGGCAGGCAGATTTCTCCCACTGTAAGTGTCCTGCAGAGTTTTAAATGGCTCTGTATCCTCCTGAGTGGCAAGCAGAGCTCTGGAGTGTGCCTCAGGTTTCCCCAGTCAGGAAGGCTTTGGATACAGGCGTCCATTATCAAAGTCTGAAACCCCAAAGTAGGATTAGAGTTAGGGCCTTGGGGCATGCCTGGGCCAAAGTACCGGGGTTTGTGGGCTCCACAGGTGGCTCAGTTCAGTGTAGTCATAAGGCCGGGCATAAATCCTTGTTTTGTGCCCAGTGAAAAAGCAGAATTTGGGCGTGACCTCAGGCGGAAAGGCACCTTTCTCCTATTGTAAGTGCTTTGAACAGATCTAAATGGCTCTGTTTCCTCCTGAGTGGCAAGGAGAGCCCTGTAGTGTGCCTCAGTTGTCCCCAATCAGGAGGGCTTTGGGACCAGGCTCCCATGGGCCAAAGTCTGAAACCCCAAGCTAGGGTTAGGGTTAGGGCCTAGGGGCATGGCTGTCCAGATCTACCTGAGCTGAGGAAGGCTCCAATGGAGTCTCAGTTGAGGGCAGTCAAGAGCCAGGGCGTAAGCCCCTGGTTTGTGGTCAGCAAAGCCTGAATTTGGAGGTGACCTCAGGGGATCATTCAAATTTCTCCCACGCTAAGGGTTCTGCCCAGTTCTGTGGCAGGGTTTCACCCTTTGTGGCAAGAAGAACCCTGGAGTGTGCCTCAGGCATCCCTAATGAGGAGGGCTTTGGGGCCAGTCTTCCATGGACCCAAGTCTGGACGCCGAAGCTCAGGGTAAAGTGTGGGCCTAGGGACATGGCAGGCCCAATCTACCAGAGCTGAGGTGGGCTTCCTGGAGGCTCAGTTGAGGGCCGTCATAAGGCAGTGAGTATGCCCTTTTTTTGGCCAGTGAGGCTGTGGAATTTGGAGGTGACCTCAGGGAGGCAGGCAGATTTCTCCCACTCTTAGAGTCCCGCATAATTTTTAAACGCTCTGTTTCCTCCTGATTGGCAAGCAGAGCTCTGGAGTGTGCCTCAGGTGTCTCCAATCAGGAGGGTTTTGGATATAGGCTTCCATTACCAAAGTCTGAAACCCAAAACTAGGGTGAGAGTTAGGCTCTAGGGGCCTGGCTGGGCCAATCTACACGAGCTTTGTGAGCTCCACAGGTGGCTCAGTTGAGGGCAGTCATAAGGCCGTGGATAAGCCCCTGTTTTGTGCCAAGTGAAATCACTGAATTTGGGGGTGACCTCAGGCGGACAGGCTAATTTCTCCTATCCTAAGGGTTCTGCACAGTTCTAAATTGCACGGTTTCCTCCTGAGTGGAAAGCAGAGCCCTCAGTGTGCGTCAGCAGTTCCAATTAGGAGGGCTTTGGGGCCAGACTATCGTGGACCAAAGTCTGAAACCCCAAGCTAGGGCTAGAGTTAGGGCCGAGGGACATGGCAGGCCCAATCTACCATGGCAGAAGTCGGCTTCTCTCCGGTTCAGTTGAGGGCAGTCATAAGGCCGTGGGTAAGCCACTGTAGTGTGCCCATTGAAATCGTGGAATTTAGGGGTGACCTCAGGCGGACAGGCTGATTTCTCCTATCCTAAGGGTTCTGCACAGTTCTAAATGGCACGGTTTCCTCCTGAGTGGCAAGCAGAGCCCTGCAATGTGCCTCAGGGGTTCCCAATCAGGAGGGCTTTGGGGCCAGTCTTCCATGGACCAATGTATGAAACCCCAAGCTAGGGTTAGGGTTAGGGCCTAGGGACATGTCAGGCCCAATCTACCATGGCTAGAGTGGGCTTCTGGGGGCTCATTTGAGGGCAGTCATAAGGCAGTGCGTACGCCCCTGTTTTTTGGCCCGTGAAGCCGGGGAATATGGGGGGGGGGGTGACCTCAGGGAGGCAGGCAGATTTCTCCCACTCTAAGGATCCTGCAGTGTTCTAAATGGATTTTTTTCTCCTGATTGGCAATCGGAGCTCTGAAGTGTGCCTCAGGTGTCCCCAATCAGGAGGGCTCTGGATACAGGCTTCCATTACCAAAGTCTGAAATCCCAAACCCAAGTTAGAGTTAGGTTCTGGGGTCATGGCTGGGCCCATCTACCTGAGCTGGTGGGCTCCACAGGTGAATCAGTTGAGGGTAGTCATAAGGCCGTGGGTAATCCCCTGTTTTGTGCCCAGTAAAAACGTGGAATTTGGGGGGGACCTCAGTCGGGCTGGCAGATTTCTCCTACTCTAAGTGATCTGCAGAGTTCTAAGTGGTAGGATTTCCACTGGGAGGCAAGAAGAGCCCTGGAGTGTGCCTCAGTTTACCCTAATCATGAGGGCTTTGGGGCCAGGATTCCATGGACCAATGTCTGAACGCCGAAGCTAAGGGTAGAGTTAGGACCTAGAGACATAGTAGGCCCAATCTACCATGGCTGAAGTGGGCTTCTGAGGGAGCTAAGTTGAGCGCAGTCATAAGGCAGTGCGTAGGCCCTTGTTTTTTGGCCAGTGAGGCCGTGGAATTTGGGGTTGACCTCAGGGGAGTGGGCAGATTTCTCCCACAATAAGGGTCCTGCATAGTGTTAAACGGCTCTGTTTCCTCCTAATTGGCAAGCATATCCTTGGATTTGAGGGCAGTCATAAGGCCTTGCATAAGCCCCTGATTTATGCCCAGTGAAAACGCGGAATTTGAGGGTGACCTCTGTCGGACAGACAAATTTCTCTTATTCTACGGGTTCTGCACAGTTCTAAATCGCACCGTTTTCCCCTGAGTGGCAAGCAGAGCCCTGGAGTGTGCCTCCGTGGTTCCCATTTAAGAGGGCTTTGGGGCCAGGCTTCCGTGGACCAAAGTCTGAAACCCCATGTCAGGTTAGGTTTAGGGCCTGGGACATGGTAGGCCCCATCTAGCAGAGCTAAGGTGGGCTCCTCTGTGGGTTCAGTTGAGGACAGTCATAAGGCAGAGGGTATGCCCCTTTTTTTGGCTGTGTGGCCATGGAATTTAGGGGTGACCTCAGGTGGGCAGACAGATTATTCCCACTCTAAGTGTTCTGCACATATCTAAATAGCTCTGTTTCTTCCTGAGTGGCAAGCAGAGCCCTGGAGTGTCCCTGAGGGGTCCCCAGTCAGGAGGCCTTTGGGGCCAGGCTCCATGGACCAATTCTGAAAAACCAAGGTAGCGTTCGAGTCAGGGCCTAGGGCCATGGCAGGCCCGATCCACCAGAGCTGAGTTGGGCTCCTCTGGGGGCTCAGTTGAGGGCATAAGTTGGCAGTGCATAAGCCCTTGGTTTGTGGCCAGGGAGGCCGCCGAACTTAGGGGTGACCTAAGGGTGGCTTGCAGATTTCTCCCACTCTAAGCATTCTGCCCAGTTCTAAATGGCACGGTTTCCATCTGAGAGGTAAGCAGAGCCTTGGGGTGTGATTCAGGGGTCTCCGATCAGGAGGGCGTTGGGGCCAGGCTTCCATGGACCAAAGTCTGAATACCCAAGATAGGGTTAGGGTTAGGACCAAGGAGCATGGCAGGCCCGCTGTGCTGGCGCTGACGTGGTGTCCGGAAGAGGCTGAGTTGAGGACATGGGACAGGTGGTGTGTCAGCCTCTAGGTTTTTGACCAGGGTGGCTGCCTATGGTGCGTGGTGCTGGCCTCCGTCGAACAAGCAGGTTTCCCTCACTCTAAGGGTTCAGTGTAGCTTGCAAGGGCTTGGATTCTTCCTGGAGAGCAGGCGCTGAAACCCTGAAAATGCATGCTAGAGTTAGGCTCAAGGCATAAAGATTGGGCAGGTACCACCTGGGGGCGCTGAGGAGCCCTCCACATTGAATGAGTTGAGGGCAGGATCAGCTGGCCTGTCAGCTGCCCTTTTTGTGGCCCGGGGGCTCCGTGGAACGTTTGGGTGCCTCAGGGGGAGCATGAAGTTTTCTCCCCCTCGGAGGGTTCAGTGCAGCTCCAAAGGGCACTGCGTCCCCCTCAGTGGCAGGCATAGTCCTGTTGAGTTGCTCAGTGGTCCCCAAAGCGGAGGGCTCAGGGGCCCCGGACCTGGAAATGGAAGCCTGAGAACCCAGCCCTGTGTTAAGCACTAGGGGAATGGCACGCCCGATCCTCTAGCCCTGAGGCAGGTTCCCCAGGGGGCTGAGTTGGGGAAGGTGGTCTGGGGGTGTGTAAGCCCCTGGGTTTCTGGCCTTGGGGCCACTGAATATCGATATGGCCTCACGGGGTAGCACTAGCATTGTGGAGTGTAGGTGGTGTGTGTGGTTTGGGCGGTGCTGTATGTGTGGTGAGTCTTGGTCCAGCTGTAGTGTGCAAGGGGGGAATAGGTGACATGTTTTTGTGTACGTTTGTCCGGTGTCTTTGGGGTGTTGTGGTGGGTTGGTGCTTTGTACGTGTGTCGTGTGTGTTTGAGACACGTGTTCTGTGTGGAATACATGTAATGAGTGCTTTGTGTTGGGTAGTATGTGCGGTCTCTATCAGCTGGGTAGCTGTGTGTGCGGGCTATGTGTTGTACGTGTCATGTGTGTGTTGTTTGTGAGGTCCATGTGGTAAATGTATGTGTGGGTATTGGGGATGTGTGTTGGGTCCTTTGTTGTGTACTGTTTATATGGTTTGTTGTGTGTGTTTGCGTTGTATGGATGATGTATATGGTACGTGGGCTGAGCCTGTTTTGGAGGTGCTGTGCACGTTTGGTGGCCATTTGGTGTGCTTGCTCTATAAGTGTTGTGTGCAGTGTTCATGTGTTTTCACGCTGCACGGGTGAGTGGGGAATGTGTGTGGTCCCGGTCTCTGTGTGACTGACAAGTGCTGGAGTTGGATGGGTGGTGCGATTCTTGTGGCCATGTGTGTGCAGCTCCTGGGGTTTCTTGGTGGTGTGGGTGGTTGGCATTTGTGTGCTGTTTGTGGGGTATCTGTGTGTGCGGCATAGGTGTAATTGTGTGGGCATATGTGATGTCTGTGGGGGTAAGTGCATGTGCGTGCGTGGTACGTGTCCTATGTATTTAGGATTGCAGATGTGCACGTTTGGAAGACGCGTGTGTGTTTTTGGCACAGTGTGTGTGTGTGTATGTGTGTGTGTGTTACATGCAGGCTGTGTGTGTGTCAGGGCGTGTGTGAGGTATTGGATGGTAGTGGAGTGGGGAGTATGTCATCTACGAGATAGGAGTTTCATGTCTGTGGTGCGTGTGAGGTTCCATAGGATATGGGAGCTGTGTGCCTTCTATGTGTGTGTGTGTGTGTGTGTGTGCATAGCAAGCACTGTGTTCCATGGAGGGAATGTGCTTGTGATAAATTTATTGGGCGCTTTTGGTTTGACTGTGTTCTATAGGAGGTAAACCAAATGTGAGTGTGTGGTGGATGTGAGCTGTCTATGGTTTTTGGTTGGTGTGGGTACAGTAGGGTATGTGGAGAACATTGTGTATGTTGCATGGAGTTTGTGTGTGTCTGTAGTGAACTTTGTGTGTGCTCTGTATGTTATAAGCGTGTGGTCATCTGTTGGGTGGGAGTTTTGTGTGTAGCACATGTGTGGTGTATATTGTGCATGGGCACAGGTTATGTGTGGTGATCGTGTGGTAAGACGTGTGTTTATGTCTGTGGCATTGGCATGGTGTGTGTGTGTGCTGTATGCCTACTGTGTGTGTTCTATGTGTCAAGGGTGAGTACAGAGCTTATGAATGTGTTCTCTGTAGGAGTGGTATGTTTATGGTGTAAGTCTCGTATGGGCTGACCTATGAGTAGTGTGCAGGGCTTTGGTATATATTTTCAGTGCGTGTGAGGTAAGGGTGCTAGGTCTACAGGCCGTCTGTTGTGGGGGGTGGGTCTGTGTAGTTTGTACCGTGGGCATGTGATGGAAGTGTGCCTGGGCCTGCTGTTTCTGTGCTGTCTACGGGTGCGCAATTGTATGTGATACATGCAGCTGTGAGAGTGGTACGTGCGTGGTGATGGTATGGCTAATTGTCAGTGCACTGGCCACAGTCCTTTCAGCAGCAACTATCCAGGGACAGGAGGGCCACCGTGCTGGGGACATACCAGACGCCAACTAGGCTCACTGACCCAGAATCAAAGAGAGAAGTCATCAAATTCTTTGGGTGATAGTAGTGTGAATGAGAGGTCCATCCGCTTTGGCTTTGAGCAAAGACTTTGGCCGAAAAATAGAAGGTTATAGGAATACCCAATGAGAGGATCCATATTCTACAGTTCACAAGGAAAGGAAAAACAAACAACAACAAGAAAACCTGGGAGGGAGAGAAGTAAATTATTTCCCCTCATCCCAGGAAAGAGGCCACCTCCCCACAAAACCCTATAGTTTGGCCTACACACAATCATTTTCTGCGGAGCCTCTTCAAAGCTGCTAAGGTTCCTGGTGTCCCAGTTGTTCTGAAAGCAACTATTGAGGGGCCCCAGGCACATCATCTCCACAGTCCTAAGATTTCTGCTTGAGTCCCCACGTGAGGAGCAAGGCTACTGCTCTGAATCCCTGGTTGAGACTGATGCCTTGGTGTCATCTAGGTTCAGGTAAAAAGAAAAGGTTAGAGCCCCCTGGTGTGCTCTGTAGGTTAAGCACCTGACTCTTCTTTGGATCTAAGGTCAGGATCTCATGGGTAGTGAGATGGGGCCCCAAGGCCAGTTCTGTGCTCAGCAGGGAGTCTCCTAGAAGCTCCTCTCATTCTGCCCCTCCCTCTAGTCATGTGTACTCTCCTCCTTCTCTCTCACAGAAATCAGTAAATCAACCCTAAAGGAAGAACCAAAGTGTCAACCTGGATAAAGAAAGGTGAAAGTTCATGAGGAGAGATGAGAATGGCCTCCTGTGTGAATGGCGCTGCACCATCTCCTGGCAATTGGGCCACCTCCAGAAGAGCTAACCTCAGGGGGATAGGCAGATTTCTCCCACTCTAAGGATTTTGCACAGTTCTAAATGGCTCTGTTTCCTCCTGAGTGGCAAGCAGAGCCCTGGAGTGTGCCTCAGGTGTCCCCAATCAGGAGGATTTGGATCCAGGCTTCCGTGGACCAATGTCTGAAACCCCAGAAACCTCGGTAGATTGGCCCAGGCATTCCCCTAGGCCCTAACTCTCACCCTAGTTTGAGGTTTCCGAGTTTGGTAATGGAAGCCTGTATCCAAAGCCCTCTTGATTGGGGAAACATGAGGCACACTCCAGAGCTCCGCTTGCCAATCAGGAGGAAACAGAGCCATTTAAAATTCTGCAGGACCCTCAGAGTGGGAGAAATCTGCCTGCACCCCTGAGGTCACCCCCAAATTCCGCGGCCTCTCTGGCCACATATCAGGGGCATACATACTGCCTTATGACTGCCCTCAACTGAGCCTCGGGTTAGGGCCAAGGGACATGGCAGGCCCCATCTACCATGGCAGACCCCATCTACCATGACAGAAGTCGGCTTCTCTCCGGTTCAGTTGAGCGCAGTCATAAGGCAGTGTGTATGCCCCCGTTTTTTGGCCAGTGAGGCCGTGGGTTTTGGGGGTGTCCTCAGGCAGGCAGGCAGATTTCTCCCACTCTAAGGGATCTGCACAGTTCTAAATGGCTCTGTTTCCTCCTGAGTGGCAAGCAGAGCCCTGGAGCGTGCCTCAGGTGTCCCCAATCAGGAGGATTTGGATCCAGGCTTCCGTGGATCAATGTCTGAAACCCCAAACTATGGGGAGTTTTAGGGCCTAGGGCCATGCCTGGCCTGATCTTCCCGAGCTGAGGAAGGCTGCAATGGAGGCTCAGTTGAGGGCAATCATGAGCCAGTGCATAAGCCCCTGGTTTGTGGTCAGGGAAGCCCTGAATGTGGAGATGACCTCAGGGGATCATTCAGATTTCTCCCACGCTAAGGGTCCTGCCCAGTTCTAAGTGACAGGGTTTCCCCCTGGGTGGCAAGAAGAGCCCTGGAGTGTGCCTCAGGCATCCGGAGGGCTTTGGGGCCAGGCTTCCACGGGCCAAAGTCTGAACACCAAAGCTAAGGGTAGATTTAGGGCCTAGGGGCATGGCAGTCCCAATCTACCAGAGCTGAGGTGGGCTTCTCTGGAGGCTCACTTGAGTGCAGTCATCATGCAGTGCATATGCCCCTGATTTTTGGCCATTGAGGATGTGGAATTTGGGGGTGACCTCAGGGGGATAGGCTGATTGCTCCCCCTCTAAGGGTTTTTCACAGTTCAAATTGGCTCTGCTTCCTCCTGAATGGCAAGCAGAGACCTAGAGTATGCCTAAGATGTCCCCAATCAGGTGTTCTTTGGATTCAGGCTTCCATAGACCAAAGTCTGAAACCAAAACTAGGTTGAGGGTTAGGCCTAGGGGCGTGGCAAGCCTTATGTACTAGAGCTGAGGGGGGCTTCTCTGGCTGCTCCGTTGAAGGCAGTCATAAGGCAGTGCATATGCCCTTGTTTTTTGGCTAGTGAGGCCGCGGAATTTCTTTATGACATTAGGAGGGCAGGCCGATTTTTCCCACTCTAAGGGTTCTGCAGAGTTCTAATTGGCACGGTTTCCTCCTGAGTGGCAAGGAGAGCCCTGGTGTGCCTCAGGGGTCCCCAATCAGGAGGGCTCTGGGGCCAGGCTTCCATGAACCAATGTCTGAAACACCAAGCTAGCGTTAGGGTTACAGGCTAGGGACAGGGCAGTTCCAATCTTCCATGGCTGAAGTTGCCTTCTGGGCTCTCCGTTGAGGGCAGTCATAAGGTTGTGGGTATGCCCATGATTTTGGCCAGTGAGGACGTGGAATTTGGGGGTGACCTCAGGGGGACATGCAGATTTCTCTCACTCTAAGGGTCCAACCCTGTTCTAAATGGCTCCTTTTCCTCCTGATTGGCAAGCAGAGCGCTGAAGTGTGCCTCAGGTGTCCCCAATCAGGAGGGCTTTGGATAAAGGCTTCCATAAGCAAAGTCTGAAACCCCAAACTACGGTGAGATTTAGGGCCTAGTAGCATGGGCAGGCCAAACTACCTGAGCTGTGTGTCTCCACAGGTGGCTCAGTTGAGGGCAGTCATAAGGCTGAGCGTAAGCCCCTGTTTTGTGCCATGTGAAAATGTGGAATTTGGGGGTGTCCTCAGGCGGACAGGATTATTTCTCCCACTCTAAGTGTTCTGCACCGTTCTAAATGGCACAGTTTCCCCCTGAGTGGCAAGCAGAAATCTGGAGTGTGCATCACGTTTCCCCAGTCAGGAGAACTTTGGGGCCAGGCTTCCAGGACCAATGTCTGAAACCCCAAGCTAGGGTTAGGGTTAGGGCTAAGGGACAGGGCAGGCCCAATCTACCAGAGCTGAGGTGGGCTCCTCTAGGGGCTCCATTGAGGGCAGTCATATTGCAGTGTTTATGCCCCTGTGTTTTGGCTAGTGAGGGCGTGGAATTTGGGAGTGACCTCAGGGAGATAGGCAGATTTCTCCTACTCTAAGGTTTCTGCCCATCTAAATGGCTCTGTTTCCTACTGAGTGTCAAGCAAAGCCCTGCAGTGTACCTTAGGTGTCCACATTCAGGAGGGCTTTGGATCCAGTCGTCCATGGACCAATGTCTGAAACCACAAACTAGGGGGAGTTTTAGGGCCTAGCGGCATGCCTGACCTGATCTACCTGAGCTGAGGAAGGCTCCAATGGAGTCTCAGTTGAGGGCAGTCATGAGCCAGTGTGTATGCCCCTGGTTTGGGGCCAGTGAAGCCCTGAATTTAGGGGTGACCACAGGGTATCATTCAGAATTATCCCACGCTAAGGGTTCTGCCCAGTTCTAAGTGGCAGAGTTTCTCCCTCTGTGGCAAGAAGAGCCCTGGAGTGTGCCTCAGTTGTCTCTAATCAGGAAGGCTTTGGGGCCAGGCTTCCACGGGCCAAAGTCTGAACACCGAAGCTAAGGGGAGATTTAGGGGCATGGCAGGCCCAATCTACCACAGCTGAGGTGGGCTTCTCTGGCGGCTCACCTGAGGGCAGTCATAAGGCAGTGCGTATGCCCCCTTTTTTGGACAGTGAGGCCATGGATTTTGGGGGTGACCAGTGGCAGGCAGGCAGATCTCTCCCACTCTAAGGGTTCTGCAGAGTTCTAAATGGCTCTGTTTCCCCTGAATGGCAAGCAGAGCCCTGGAGTTGGCCTCACGTGTCCCCAGTCAGGAGGGCCTTGGATAAGGGCTTCCATGGACCAAAGTCTGAAATCAAAATTGGGTTGAGGGTTAGGGCCTAGGGGCATGGCAGGCCCGATCTACTGGAGCTGAGGGGGGCTTCTCTGGCGCCTCAGTTGAGGGCACTCCTAAGGCAGTGCATATACCCCTGATTTTTGGCTAGTGAGACCGCGGAATTTGGGGGTGACCTCAGGAGGGCAGGCACCTTTTCCCCACTCTATGGGTTCTTCACAGTTCTAAATGGTACGGTTTCTACCTGAGTGGCGTGCAGAGACCTGGAGTGTGCTTCAGGGGTCCCCAATTTGGAGGGCGTTGGGGCCAGGCTTCCATGGACCAATGTCTGAAATACCAAGCTAGGGTTGTGGTTAGGGCCCAAGAACAGGGAAGCCCAATCTACCAGAGCTGAGGTATGCTACTCTGGGGGCTCCGTTGATGGCAGTCATAAGGCAGTGTGTATGCCCCTGATATGTGGCCAGAGAGGCCGCGGAATTTGGGGGTGACCTCAGGGGTGCAGGCAGATTTCTCCCACTCTAAGGGTCCTGTAGAGTTTTAAATGGCTCTGTATCCTTCTGAGTGGCAAGCGGAGCTCTGGAGTGTGCCTCAGGTTTCCCCAGTCAGGAAGGCTTTGGATACAGGCGTCCATTATCAAAGTCTGAAACCCCAAACTAGGGTTAGCATTAGGGCCTTGGGGCATGCCTGGGCCAATCTACCGAGGTTTGTGGGCTCCACAGGTGGCTCAGTTGAGGACAGCCATAAGGCCGTGCATAAACCCCTGTTTTGTGCCCGGTGAATAAACAGAATTTGGGCGTGACCTCAAGCAGACAGGCAGATTTCTCCCCTTGTAAGTGTTCTGAACAGATCTAAATGGCTCTGTTTCCTCCTGAGTGGCAAGCAGAGACCTGGAGTGTGCCTCAGGTATCCCTAATCAGGAAGGCTTTGGGGCCAGGCAAAGTCTGAATACCAAATCTAAGTGTAGATTTAGGGCCTAACCCAATCTACCAGAGCTGAGGTGGGCTTCTCTGGCGGCTCACTTGAGGGCAGTCATCAGGCAGTGCATAAGCCCCTGGTTTGAGGTCAGTGAAGCCCTGAATTTGGGGTAACCACAGGGAATCAATCAGATTTCTCCCACGCTAAGGTTTCTGCACAGTTCTAAGTGGCAGGGTTTCACCCTGCTTGGCAAGAAGAGCCCTGGAGTGTGCCTCAGGCATCCCTAATCAGGAGAGCTTTGGGGCCAGGCTTCCATGGGCCAAAGTCTGAACATGAAAGCTAAGGTTAGATTTAGGGCCTAGGGGCATGGCAGGCCCAATCTACCAGAGCTGTGGTGGGCTTCTCTGGAGGCTTAGTTGAGGGCAGTCATCAGGGAGTGCATATGCCCCATTTTTTGGCCACTGAGGCCGTGGAATTTGTGGGTGACCTCAGGCAGGCAGGCAGATTTCTCCTACTCTAAGGGTTCTGCAGAATTCTAAATGGCATGGTTTCATCCTGAGTGGCAAACAGTCCTGGAGTGTGCCTCAGCTGTTGCCAATCAGGAGGGCTTTGGGTCCAGGCTTCCATGGACCAAAGTCTGTAATCCTAAACTAGGGTTAGGGATAGGGCCTAGAGATAGGGCAGGCCCAATATCGGGGAGCTGAGGTGGGCTCCTCTGAGGGCTCAGTTGAGGACAGTCATAAGGCAATGTGTATGCCCCTGTTTTGTAGTAGTGATTCCGCATAATTTGGGGGGACCTCACGGGGGCAGGCAGCTTTCTCCTAATGTAAGTGCTCTGAACAGATCTAAATGGCTGTTTCTTCCTGAGTGGCAAGCAGAGCCCTGGAGTGTGCTTCAGGTGTCCCCAATCAGGAGGGCTTTGGTTCCAGGCTTCCATGGATCAAAGTCTTGTAAGGACCTATTTAGCCAAAAGGGCTCCATTTCAGTTGAAGAGCCATTGTGGTGTTTATGCAGTAAAACTGAAAATGTCCCTTCCCCCTTTCCACAAGGTGCAGCCGCTCCCCGCAGGGGACTTACTTCAAAACAAGTTCCATAAACCAGTCCCAGGTAACAAAGCTCAAGTACAAGGGTGAGTCAGGCCAGGTGGAGGTATCCAATCAGTGGGGCGCACATACTGTCTCCCTAGCTACCAACGTGCGTGGACCTTGCCCTTTGGGCGCCAATTCTGACCAAGGTGATAGGGTAGATCAAACGCCTATTATGGGGTAAATTGTAACTCAATTGGTCACTTATGTGTGACCTAGCCTGACTGTGCAGTTTTCTCTGTGTCATTGGCCACCTGTGTGTGGATAGGCCCAACCACATGGCCTTTGCCCTTAAAAGCCAGTCTGTAAGGCAGAGAGGGGTCACCTCTCTGTAAGAGACAGCCTTGGCCGGTCAGTTTGAAACTTAATGCTTGGCACGAAATAAAGCTTTGCTTGACTTTCGCTTTGTATCAGTCTCGCTGCTTTGATTACGGACCCAACATTTGGGGGTTCTCCGGGATTAAACAACGAGAACTTAGCCAGCATCAGAATTTCTGGGAAACGCCTCCGGACGTAAGATGTCCAGATTTTTTTCTGTGGGTGTAGTCTGTCTGGTTGCGGAGCTCCAGGGAATGGCCCACCACAGGGGAGAAGCTGGACGCAGTCATGCTCTCCAGGGCTGGAGTGGATTCAGGGACGCCCCTTCCCTCTTCTGGTAGATCCTCTAAGGGGTTCGAGTCTCCCTAGGCGGTCAGGGGACCAAGAAAATCCCCAGCAGCAGTTGGGTCTGTGGTGTTCTGTGTGTTGCTCCTTTGCAAGGGACTGAGAAAATCCTTAGCATGGAGTGCTTATAGGGGACCGAGAAAATCCCCACAGGTGGCTGGGTCCAGGTGAGGACCCCCGCTGGGTTTGTGGTTGCCTTTTTGTTCTCTGTTCTGTTGGCTGCTCCTTTGCAGCAAGCCGAGAAAATCTCCAGCAGCGAGTGTTTATAGGGGACCGAGAAAATCCCCACTGGTGAATGTTTATAGGGGGCCAAGAAAATCCCCACCAGCGGTTGTCTTTTTGTTGTCTTTGTCTTGTCTTTTTGTTGTCTGTTGTGTTTGTTGTGTTTGAAAGAGTGGTGTAAGCAGAGAGTAAGTGGACTCTGACATTCATCTCACCATTCCTCCTAATAGATGTGGGGCTTCTCCCTCACTCATTTCGTGTGTTAATGGCTATAACTGGAACCAACTGCGGTTAGTCTAACTCGGGACAGAGACTTTAAGGACTATTCCCAAGCAGCTGCCGAAACTCCCTTCGTGCTGGGGAAGTTCCTTGCACTCTCTGGCCCGACATGGACTGGCTAGCCCCCACCCCTCTTTGCTGGCGGGAAAGCTTGGCCTCTACTGCTCTCTGAGAGCTGAGGAGCTCTAAAACTGGGAATCCTTTCTCTGCCTTCTGGCGGCACTTTGTTCTTCTGTCTCCTCATTCTGTTTCTGCAACAACTTGGGTGTGGCCTGCATAACTGGCCTCTCAACCATCCTCGGTGCTTCCTGCACCAGGGCTCCTTTTCTCTTCTCTGTCAAGGAGCAAGGAGAGCATCCCTGGACCTAACACCCCCACTCCAGATCTTCCCACCCGTGTCTCAGGTAAACATTCGAAGTGGAGTGGGCCCAGGTGGCACGTAAATCAGGATTTGAACTAAGTTAAGTCTGTTGGCTTAATTAAGATGAACATGTCTTTTGAGTTAACAGCAGTAAATGTGAAACTACAATCAAAGTTTACCCAGGGTCAAATAAGCTCGTGTTATTTGCTGAAACCTGTTAGCCAAAGATGACTAAAACTGATGGTTAATTGTCTGTCTGAAAGTTTTAATGGGTAATTGTTAAAGTAGCTTTGAAAGTCTTTGGTAACCTGAAACTTTAAACCAAATGGGATAAAATGCTAGAGCACTGGTTCTGGAACTAGGTTTGTGCTTTTGAAATCTGTTGGTAAACATGTTTTGTGCTTAACTGATGATTCATAAATTTGCCTTCTAAGAATTCTGTTGTAACAGCATACAATTGGTTAATATTTAGTCTTCACTAGCGATTGAGGTGTTTCTAAGAAAACGTAAATGGCTTTCTCTTTGTCTGCGTGGAGTTGTAAATGAGATCTCTTTGACTCATAAGGCTTTTCCTTGATATGCTAAGTTACTCAGGGAATACTGCTAAATCCATGATAAACCTTGGGTGTTACATTTGGGTAAATGCTGTAACTACTCTAGAGGTTCTATACATTTCCCAAAGTTTTATGTTTTGATAAGGGTCATCACTTGATATTAACCATATCTATTCTGAGTTGTTGTCACTTGTAATGGCTTTAAATTCTTTTGTAAAATGAATTCCGCCTTAAAGGAAATTCATATGGGAAACTTTCAGTAAATCCAGGTCTTTGATATGTTGAAATCCTGGAACTGAAATGGGTAAGAATTTCCAGAAGTAAAAGCTGCATTCGGACTAAAGCAGAATTAGCAACATGGGACTAGATGACTGAAAGTTTGTAATGTTGTGTCTCTTAATGTTTTGTCTTATTTTAAACATTACCGGTTCTGTAATGTTTGCTCTTCCAGACTAGGGAAACTTTTTCTTAAGTTATCTGTAACTTACAGAGATGTAAAAGTACTCATTTGTAAACAAACTAAGGCATTCAACTCTCTCTCTGTCTGAACCCACTGAAACCAAAAGGTCTCAGCAAGTATTCTTTCTTCCTTGGCAATCAGTCATTTGCATAAGTTCAATAAGGATCTGTTCTCCTTGTAACAGGACACCATTGGAAACACTGGTTATTTTACCAAGGCTTTGACTGGAATGTCATATTTAAAAAGACTCAGATATGACCAGACAGCTTAAAGGAACTAAGGTTGACTTTATAAAACCTGGAGCTGTAAAGCCCTTTGGACCTGTTGGCCTGATACTTTGCTTACAGAGTTCCCAGCAGCCTCTCCAGGTGAGTAAAGGATGTTACTTCCTGGCAGGTTCAGGTCTCCGGATACTTTGGGTACCTCAGGAATAGGTAGGTATTCGCCCAAGTCAACAGGTATTGCAGGCATGTCTGATGGCAAGTACGTAGCTTGGCTTCTGGCCCAGAGAGGCTACTAAAAGTTCAACCTAGAGATTCCTTATAAGAAGTTCCAGCAAAGCAGATTCTAAAAGATCTATATGATCACTCACTGTTCTTGCTGGGCTTATGTAAATAATTAGGCCAAGTTTGTTAAAACTGGACTTGTTTTTCAAATAATTAGTCCTGATTTGGCTATCTCTGGAAATGAGGGGTATTTTAGAGAGAAAAATTATGTCTTAATAACACTCCTTTATGGATGTTACATTCTAGATTTGGTTATCTTTAAATGTTTGTTTACCTAAGCTAGGCAACTTAAGATAAACTTCAGAGAAGTTGCACGATAGATAGCTCGTTTAGACTATCTTACCTTTGCCATTCCCTCAGCCGCAGATATAAGGAGGAAATTTCAGAAAATTGAAAGATTTGAAGGGAAGAATCTGACTGAGTTAGTGGGAATAGCAGGTAAGGTGTTTAACAACTGGGACGCCCAAGAAGATGAAAACAGACCAACAAAAAAAATAGTTAAGGTTTTGACATTACATGGGGCAGGACATTACAGGGGGAAAGAGGTCAGTGGAGAGGGAAATGGCAGGTAGGGGATGGTCTACCAAAAGAAAGCGGGCAGGAAGCCTTAGATTCAGATCAGTGTGCATACTGCAGGGAAACGGACATTGGGCCTAGGAGTGCCCCAAAAGAGGATGGCAGTGCAGGCCACCAAAGACTGAAGGGGCCGTGGTTCAAAGCTCCACTGTGCAGGTGTTTGTGGCAGCAGTAGATGAATACCTCCTTTTTGAGCCAGTCTCAGAACCAGAGGAGACAAAGCCGGGGGAGCCTTCTCCAAGCCCTACAGGTCGAGCTTCCTGAGGTCTATGCAGAATGGAAGCCCCCGGCTTGGCCAAGGGGCAGCCTCCAGTGGTGGTACAGTTAAAAGCGACAGCCATGGCTGTTCACGTCTGGCAGTGCTCCCTCCCCTGGGGAGCAAAGGAACGGATGGCCAAGGGAGTTTTGAGTCAGGCTCTGGGGCCTTGGCAAAGGCCAGTAGCCTATCTCAGCAAGAAGCTAGGTCCAGTAGCGGCTGGGTTCCCACCCCCTTTGCCTCTGCATAATTGCTGCCATGGCCCTCCTGGTCAAGGATGCAAGTAAACTGACTTTGGGTCAAAATCTCATATTGACCACCACCCACACTATCGAGGGCCTTCTCCGGACTCCACCAGACCGGTGGATGACAAATGTCCGAGTGACGGGGTATCAGGCCCTCCTCCTCAACGAAAAGTGACTTTCCTGCCCCCGGTGGTGTTAAATCCAGCCCTGTTGCTACCAGAGGAGCTGGCTGATCACCCACCCGACTAGGGGGAGGTCCTACCCCAGGTAGCAGAAATAAGGCCACATCTTAGAGACACTCCCCTCCCAGATGCGGAGATGACTGTTCACAGACGGGGAGTATAATTACATTGTCGGTGGAAAGCCGTTTGTGGGGGCTGCAGTGGTTTCTCCTGAGCTGAGCAGGGACTCTGGATGGCGGCCCTGCCAAACGGAATCTCAGCACAAAGTGGAGTTGATTGTACTCCCCAAGGCACTGCAGATGGCCAGGGTCACTGCAGGCACTGCAGTGTGTCTTGCCTACACAAGGATCCGAACTGCTCCCACTGAGACAGAGATGGAGGTGGAACCACATCCTTACCAACCTGGGGACTTGGTTTGGATAGGACCGCCACCAAGTGGGAAACCTGGAGCCTCCCTGAAAGGGACCCTTTGCTGTCATCCTGACCACCCCCACAGCGGTAGAAGTTGAGGGTGTCTCGTCGGGGCCTGGATTCCCACATGTCCCGTCAAAGGAGCCAAGGACAAAGACGCCCCCCAGAGATGGATGCTGCTGCCAGTGGACCCTGCAGATCCTGGCCTAAAGCTAAGACCAAAAACAATGAGTTCATTGAATTCATTGTTGCTCCTACTGTTAAATTATAGGTGGGACATATAGATAATTAGGACTTGACATACTATTTCTAGAAAAAGGGGGTCTCTGAGTAACCCTAGGAGAGAAATGCTGTTTCTGGGTAAATCACACTGGAGTCATTAAAACAGGCTGGCAGCTAAGAAAGGGGGGGCATAAAACTGGCTAAAGGTCAAAGATATGACTAATCTCCAAAGAAAAGGGGGGAATGTAAGGGCCTATTTAGCCAAAACAGCTCCATTTTGGTTGAATAGCCATTGTGGTGTTTATGCAGTAAAACATAAACTGACCCTGCCCCCCTTCCCCAAGGCGCCCCCGCTCCCCACAGGGGACTTACTTCAAAACAAGTCCCAGAAACCAGTCCCAGGTAACAAAGCCCAAGTACAAGGGTGGGTCAGGCCAGGTGGAGGTATCCAATCAGTGGGGCGCACATACTGTCTCCCTAGCTACCAAGGTGTGTGGACCCCGCCCTTTGGGCGCCAATTCTGACCAAGTTGAGTTCAAATGCCTACTATGGGGTAAATAGTAACTCAATTGGTCACTTATGTGTGACCTAGCCTGACTGTGCAGTTTTCTCCGTGTCATTGGCCACCTGTGCGTGGCTAGGCCCAACCACTTGGCCTTTGCCCTTAAAAGGCAGTCTGTAAGACAGAGAGGGGTCGCCTCATTGTAAGAGACGGCCCTGGCCGGTCAGTTTGATTCTTGATGCTTGGCACGAAATAAAGCTTTGCTTGACCTTCGCTTTGTATCAGTCTTGCTCCTTGGACCAAGGTCCTATGGACCCAACAGCCTGGAACCCCAAACTAGGTTG
>RCUC01042626.1:0-33739 GCA_003697995.1 Taxidea taxus jeffersonii
TCAATGTGTTTCTTTGATTTTGTTATTAATTGGTTTATATAGTTGGCTGCTCCCATGTTAGGGGCATAGATATTTAAAATTGTTAGATCTTCTTGTTGGACAGACCCTTTGAGTATGATGAAGTGTCCTTCCTCATCTCTTATTATAGTCTTTGGCTTAAAATCTAATTGATCTGATATAAGGATGGCCACCCCAGCTTTCTTCTGAAGTCCATTAGCATGGTAAATTGTTTTCCACCCCCTCACTTTCAATCTGGAGGTGTCTTCAGGTCTAAGATGAGTTTCTTGTAGGCAGCATATGGATGGGTTTTGTTTTTTTTTATCCATTCTGAAACCGTGTGTCTTTTGATTGGGGCATTTAGCCCATTTACGTTCAGGGTAACTATTGAGAGATATGAGTTTAGTGCCATTGTATTGCCTGTATGTTGATTGTTACTGTATATTGTCTCTGTTCCTTTCTGATCTACTACTTTTAGGGTCTCTCTTTGCTTAGAGGACCCCTTTCAATATTTCCTATAGAGCTGGTTTGGTGTTTACAAACTCTTTCAGTTTTTGTTTGTCCTGGAAGCTTTTAATCTCTCCTTCTATTTTCAATGATAACCTAGCTGGATAAAGTATTCTTGGCTGCATGTTTTTCTCATTTAGTGCTCTGAATATATCATGCCAGTTCTTTCTGGCCTGCCAGGTCTCTGTGGATAAGTCTCCTGCCAATCTAATATTTTTACCATTGTACGTTACAGACTTCTTGTCCCGGGCTGCTTTCAGGATTTTCTCTTTGTCGCTAAGGCTTGTAAATTTTACTATTAGATGGCGGGGTGTGGGCCGGTTCCTACTGATTTTGAGAGGTGTTCTCTGCGCCTCCTGGATTTTGATGCTTGTTCCCCTTGCTACATTAGGGAAATTCTCTACAATAATCCTCTCCAGTATACCTTCTGCTCCTATTTCTCTTTCTTCTTCTTCTGGAATCCCAATTATTCTAATGTTGTTTCGTCTTATGGCATCACTTATCTCTCGAATTCTCCCCTCGTGGTCCAGTAGTTGATTGTCTCTCTTTTGGTCTGCTTCATTATTCCCTGCCATTTGGTCTTCTATATCACTAATTCTGTCTTCTGCCTCATTTATCCTAGCAGTAAGAGCCTCCATTTTTGATTGCACCTCATTAATAGCTTTTTTTATTTCAACTTGATTAGACTTTAGTTCTTTTATTTCTCCAGAAAGGGTTTTTATTTCTCCTGACAGGGCTTCTCTAATATCTTCCATGCCTTTTTCGAGCCCGGCTAGAACCTTGAGAATCGTCATCCTGAATTCCAGATCTGTCATATTACCAATGTCTGTATTGATTAGGTCCCTAGCCTTCGGTCCTGTCTCCTGCTCTTTTTTTTGTGGTGAGTTTTTCCGCCTTGTCATTTTGTCCAGATAAGAATCCGATGTTCTCCTTGTTAAGTGAACTTGGTCTTGGCTGTATTTCTTTGATCTTCTGGGGGAGGGGCCTGTTGTAGTGATTCTCAGGTGTCTTTGCCCGAGGCGGAGTTGCACCGCCCTTACCAGGGGCCGGGCTAAGTAATCCTCTCAGGTTTGCTTTCAGGAGCTTTTGTTCCCTGAACGCGCTTTCTGTAGAGTTCTGGAGGACGGGAATGGCAATGGCGGCCTCCCAATCTCCGGTTCAGAGGAGCCGAGAGCTAGGGGCCCCAGTCTTCAGTGCGCCTTCAGAGAAAAGCGTTTAATCCCTCCAGTCTCCCTAGCCCACGTTTGCGCCGGAGAGTGCGTGCGCGCGTCCGCCCGCAGACACCGCGGGCCCGCCGACACTGCGCGCACCCGCAGACCGCGCGGGCCCGCAGACCGCGCTCAGAGAAAATCGTGCCTAATCAGTCCCGTCTCACTGGCTTCTGGGAGCGCTCCGAGCTCACCCAGCCTGTGACCAAGCGTCTCTGTCTCTGGCAGAGTCCCACCTGGAGTCTCCGGACCCCGTAGATCCCTGAGCTCTCCCGGGTCGGAGTCTCCCCGGATCTTGTGGGGACCCCTCGCACCGAGCACCGGCCAGTGCCACAGAGCACCGGCCCGTGTCACAGACCACTAGGAAATCTCGGCTCTGTCTCCGCAGCCAACTTCCCCGCTCTAATACCTGTGAGCTCTGCGACACTCAGACACCCCCGATCTTTCTGCGACCCCGTGGGACCTGAGTCCACGTTGTCCCCGTGAGGTCTTCACCCCAGTTTAGCCTCTGGAGTGATGTCCCTCCGTGGATCCGACTTTTAAAAGTTCTGATTTTGTGCTCCGCCGCTTGCCGGGAGCCGGCCCCTCCCCCTGGGGTCTATCTTCCCGTCGCGTTGGATTCACTTCTCCGCTGGTCCTACCTTTCAGAAAGTGGTCGATTTTCTGTTTCTAGAATTGTTGTTTTTCTTCTCTTCAATCTCCTGTTGGATTTGTAGGTGTTCGGAATGGTTTGATAGGCTATCTAGCTGATCTCCTGCTGGCTGATGTCGTCTCAGCCTCCTACTTCTCCGCCATCTTGACCTGGTCAATTAACTTTTGACAAAGCAGGAAAGTATATCCGATAGGAAAGACAGTCTCTTCAACAAAGTGTGCTGGGAAAACTGGACAGCAGCTATGCAAAAGAAGGAAAGTAGATCACTTTCTTATATGATATACAAAAATAAATTCAAAATGGATTAAAGACCTAAATATAAGACCTGAAACCATAAAAATCCCAGCAGAGAAATTTAGGCAGTAACTTCTTTGGCATCAGTCATAGAAAATTCTTTCTAGATAGGTTTCCTGAGACAAGGGAAGCATAAACAAAATGAAAGATTGGGATCCCCTAAAAAAGAAACAAACAACCAAATTTCTGCACAGAAAAGGAAACAATCAACTAAACTATATGGCAACCTACAGAATGAGAGAAAATATTTGCAAATTAATATCCAATAAAGGGATAGTATACAAGATATATGAAGAACGTCTAAAACTCAACACCCCAAAACGAATAATCCCATTAAAATGAGCAAAAATTGTGATAGAAACTTTTCCAAAGAAGACATACAGATGGCTAACACACACATGAAAAGCTGTTCAACACTCCTCATGATCAGGGAAATACAAATCAAAACTGTGACAAGATATCACCTCACACCTGTCAGAATGACTAAAATGGACAACATAGGAAATAACAGGTATTGGCACAGATGTGGAGAAAGGGGAACCCTTGCCCACTGTTGGTGGGAATGCAAAGTGGCATTAAAGAAACAAAACAAAGAAGCAAAGGGGAAAAAATAAGAGGAAAACCAAGAAACATATTCTTAACTATAGAAAACAAACTGATGATTACCAGAGGTTAGGTGAGTGGGAGGATGGGTTAGTTGATGGAGATTAAGAAGTGCACTTGTGTTGAGTTCCAGTTGCTGTATGGAAGTGTTTAATCACTATATTGTACATCTGAGACTAATATTGAACTGTATGTTAAGTAACTGGAATTTAAATTACAAAAAAGAGAGAGAAAAGTAACAAAACAAAACAAAAACAAACAAACAAACAAAAAACCCTAGGTTTCCTGAAGTCCTCTGCAGATTTGTATATTAAACAGTTGTATTTTATAGAAAACATCGGTTAGTTCTCTTAGGTACCTGAACATTTAAATTACCATTTTAGGTGCAAATATTTATAAATTGTATTATGTCCTATTCACTTAAGCAGTTTTTTAAAAAATAATGGGACATAATATTTAAAAGAAGCATTAATCCACACTCAGACCAAGATACTCATTTTAGGTCTGCCACTGATAAGCTAGGTATATTTGAGCAAGTTAATTCTCTTCAGGTTTTCTTTTTTATTACATCTCCATAAGTCTAGGTGATCTCAATATGAGACATACTTTCTTGGAAAGTGCTTTCTAAACCCTGAAACACTTTAGAAATGTTTGTTTTGGTTAGTGTTAGTGTTGTTATTATTTAAGAAGAGCTTCAACTCTATGATTTAATGCAATCTTTTCAGGATGACCGAGGGTCATCATTATAAACATCAGTTATTGTACTATATATTTGCTCCTCTCAGAGCAATTAAAATTCGTAGCTATTGAGATTTTGCTTGTACCTGCAATAAAATGGACTCATGGGTTTTTAGTTCTTATATATTTGATTTTATAAGTGTTTCTTTATCTTTTCAGACTATCTGTATTTGTCAGTGAACCTGCCTAATGAAGTCCCTATCATTTCAATTAGTTCTTTGTAACCTTTTGTGGCTTTGAGAACACACTAATCAAGCTAGTTATAACAGGGCTTAAATCTGACAAAAATTAGTAAAGACTTATTATTTTATTTTATTTGGAGAGGATGTGTGTGGAAAAGGGGACACGTCTTATGAAACAAAATGTATAGTGTTTGGTTTATGGACTTTATGACATCCATTTTGGCTATTCAAGACTATTTTACTTTTTTCTTGGCTCTCTCAGCTGCGTTTGGATAGTTGAGGTGCAACATATTTGATTTCCAGATCACTGAGGTGTGACAAACTGTTTGACACCTAAAATTTCTTGGAATATAAACATTGCCAGAATTTATTTATTTATGTGTATATATATGTATATAGAAAGACAGTTGTACATACATTTATAAATAATTCCTTGTTTATATATTATATAAAATATATTTGTATATGAATTTATATATAATAACATATTATATAGAAATATGTGTATAATTTCAATAATCGTATATATCAATTATATATAAAAGTATATATTTGATATAAGTATTGCTATTCCAGCTTTCTTTTGATATTACCTTTATAAAAATATTTCTCCATCCTCTAAACATGAGTGTTTAGATATAAAATGATCTAAATAAAGAGATGTTGCTCAAAAACTCCACTCATAGGCCTAGATGTCCATGCATGGCAGAGTTGACATGACCAGAACATCACAGTAGATATGGTTGATGGCTCTGGTTTGGAAATATAGATATGCAATGTATATACTGTGTGGACAAAGGTATAAAGGATAAAGCCTATTTTCCATGATCCTGTTTCATCAGAACAGAAACTCTTTTGCTCATATGAATGGGATAGTGGAGAGGGAAAAAGAGAAACATAACAGCTATAGCCATAGAGGCCAAGAGTAACCATTCTGAACCAGCTAAAATATTGATGAAGAAGCTGTGAACTCCACACTCAATGAAAGAAATAGACATTTTCCAAAAAAAAAAAAAATCATCAGAAGCCATCTTGGGAACAATGGTGGAGATGTATTTCGGGTCCATGAGGAGAGTTAAGTCGAAAATACATTGGTGTGTGGAGACGGGTGTCTGTGAGGATGAAGATGATCATGACAGGCTGCCAAAGAAAGCTATAAAGAAAATGAGTACAATGAAAATGAAATGAAACAGTCCAATACTTGATGATGTTTACATTAATCTTGATTGTTGTTTACATCAGACTTGATGGTTGTTTACAACCTCACAAAAGGAAATCTGTTAATGTTTGGTTGTAATTTTCCATTTTCTATTCAGTGCTTTCTCTGAAAAAGAAAAACTCATGTGTGGTAAATAAAGAAATAAAAAAATTTTACTTGTTTTTCTTCAGATTACTTGAGGGTAATTGTGAAGTTTTCATGAAATACTCATTTCTCACATGTGCCCTCCTTAATACCAGTCATCTGGTGATGAGCACTGGGTATTAAACACAACTAATGAATTGTTGAACAATACATTAAAAACTAATGATATACTGTATGTTGGCTAATTGAATAATAAAAAGAAATACTAATTTCACTAAATAAATAATCAAAATATCTTATTTTGAAAAAAGTTCTATGTAGTTCACAAAGTCACAATGAAAGGTGGTAGATGTATGCATTCAAAATCTGTAAATAATCTATAATGTAATAAAAATAAAATATATAAAAAATTATATATATATATATATAATTTCAAAATTACTACTTGTTTTACTTGTTTCATTTACTTGTTTCATTAATAGCTTAATTAAAATTGCTTTATTGCTCTTGGGGAAGCTTATTTTTTATTTTCCATAATGCTCATGAGAGAATATCTCCTCCTTCTGGCCTTTGCTCCCTTCCTCCTTAAGGGCACTTGGTAGAAATCCTCCTATGTATTTGGAGTCATATTTGAGAAACATTAATCTTTTCTTCTGAAGTTGGCCTATTGTTTTTATGAGTAATGAACCTTATCCGGAAGATTTGGAGAAGCACAGAAAACAGACTGGCTTATCAACTATTCTGAAATTCTCAGACTTCCCCAGAAGGTTCCAATTTACTCCTAATTCTAGAAGAGGGTCTACATGTAGTCACTTTAATCCTGTATTTCTGGCCAGGCAAATAGCCAATCCTGTCTGTCTATGCACTATTCCCAAAATACTGGAGTGCAGGGTTCCCAAGAATGACAAGCTTAAACCTACAGCTGTAACTGATAATAATTGGCTGAAGTTGGGTTCTAATACTCTTTCTGCCCCTAACTGTGTGATTTTGAGTAAGACACTTTACAAACACTCTGACACTGTTTGCTCCTCTGCAATATGGTGATAATAATCTAGGATCTTTCTTCTTTAGAAGCCTCTTATAAAGATTCAATAAGAAACGTAGATGAAAATTATTTTTAAATTATAATGATTACTTAAATATAAGGGCACAGAGAGAGGGAGTATTAAGAAAGGAATCAAGGAAAGCAGATAGTGCCTGTATTAACTGATAAGACACATAGGATATAATTAAATTTTTAAAAGGATTTTATTTGTTTATTTGGGAGAGAGACCATGCATGAGCAGGGGAAGTGGCAGGCAGGGGGAAAGGAAGAAGCAGACTCCCCCCCTGAGCAGGAAGCCCCATGAAGAGCTTGATCCCAGCACTCTGGGATCATGACCTGAGCTGAAGGCAGACACTTAACCCACTGAACCACCAAGGTGCCACAGAATTAAATATTTTAAATAACTTATCAATCTCATAGAAGATATGAAGTCATCAAGTAGTGTCCAGGGTCTTGGCAATACTGGTTGAGGTTCCTGGGAGTAACAGAAAGAACAATTTACCTGTCCCTTATCATGAATCAGTTAGGTCTAGCCTTTCAGAGGATAAAGTTATGATTAGGATTAAGGATCACTGGGTGTGGTGCATAAAAATTAATTTTGGAACACTGAAAAGAAATAAAATAAAATGAAAAAAGTACAAAATAAAAATAATTCCCTAAATTTTAACAGCCATAATGTAAATCAATCAAAATAAAATATAACTAATAAACTTATTTAAAATACAAAAAAAAAAAAAAGAATCTCTGAAGAAATCAAATATCATAAACTGGTGATAGCCATAGGAACATAGTGAAGATACAATAGAGCACAGTCAATATTTCCTATGGATGAATTCTGTAGATAGAATGCAAGGTCTCTAAAACATTTGAGAAGAATGGACCTGAAACAAATCTAAAGGATCCTACAGTTGTAAAAAAGAGAGCCTGAAGGGAGAATAGGTTACCTAACAGTATTGTTTGGGCATGGATACATTTGCTGATGGACATTTAAAGGTCCAAAGTATATCCTTAATTCAGTGCAGTTTTACAATACCTGGTCTGATGAAATATATCAGATAAGCAAATCTGAATAAATATAAAATATGCAAAAACTTAGGCTCCTAAGAAAACACTGAATATAAACACTTCTGCTTTTGCTCACACTGTTTCCATGTCAAGTGTGTCATTGCTTCTCCTGTCTATCCAGTCTTACAAAGTATTTCAGATTCAACTTTCAGTGTAAAACCACATAATCTCTTCTATACAGTGAAGTTCTTGAAGGTACACATCAGGGACAATACAACATATTGTACTCCATAACATATTGAAATTGAACCTAATTTTCAATAGGGATATTAAGACTTTCATAGATAGTTTCTGTTGCTAGATTCAGACTTGCATATTTCTTTCTTTATGGGAGACTGCATTCTGGCTATAAACTAGACTGTTGTTATATGGTGATCATATAATTAATCTATTTCTCAGCATCATGCAAAAAGTAGGTGCTCATAAAAGCTTGTTTGGTGATTTAAAGAAATATATATAAAATATGTTTAAAGGACTATTTATACTGAAAGAATTTAAAAGAATATATAATATATATAAATTGTGTTTATAATTAAATATATGTATATAATATTCCTTTAAATATATATATTAAGAGTGAGAGAGTCACTGCATCTTGACAGATTGGTTGAACTTGTTGAATACAAATAGAAATATAAATGGGGCCAAAGTCTACCTGGATCCATTAACTATGTTACCATATTGTAGTATGTTCTGACTTCTGTAGTTCTCCAAACTATCTTCATAAATTGCATGTTAACTACTAAAACATTAAAAATTGTCTCTAGAAGGTTGCTTTTTGCTTTGATGTCGTGGTTCTACTAAGAAGGATACTTTATGCCTTCTTTTCTCACTAAGGAAGTGGAGGTATGAAGAAGGACTGGGTGCAGAACAAAGATAATATCTCACAAGACTAGTTACTCTTTCCTTCTTTTGTCTATATTTTCAGCTCTTTCTTTTATTTCCAATGAACTGAATAAAGTATTGATAAAATCAGACCTAAGTTCCATCTAAATTATCTGAAGTACCACCTTTTTGTGTGTGTGTTTTTGTTTGTTTGTTTGTTTGTTTAATAGTAACCAGGAATCTCCTCCTGCTTTTGCTTCTATTTCAGCTCCAGTTCTAGCTTGCCATTCTGTAGTTACTCTCTCTCCTCTGGGCCATTCTTCTCCTTGGTCTGTGATGGATGCTCAATTAGATTCTCATTGCATTTCTGCGAGTTTGTTCCAATTACAGATCAATGAGAAGTTATTGCCTTATTGTTATACTTCAACATTTGTGGAACTGGGTAAATGGAAAGCAACTATAGAAAGAAGGAGAAGGCCACAGAAGAACTACATATCGCCTAGGCCAAAGATGAGAGAGGTATATAAGGAAAACTTACCTTTGTTATTGGTTATTGGTAGCTTATAAGCTGGTTGCATATGGACCTCAAATTGTATTTAGTATCACCTCTTAGATCTCTCCTCAGCCTGTCTCCTTTGGTATCCACTGTCAATGGCATAGAAATACAGTTTCCTTGGCCTGACATCTAGTCTAGCCCTAGCCTCCTTTCCTTAGTTACACCTTCATCCATTTTTTTCCACTCCAGCCAAATTAGTGTTTTCACTTGATCTCTTAGGCTTTTTCATCTCTGTGCCTCCTGATCCCTCTTTTTGGAAGACACCCTCTACTCTTCAGCTTATTACTATCTCAGCATCCCTTACTGTGATGGTTTACCTTTATCCTTTACCTAGCTCATTCAGGGATATTTCTTTATTTTTATCACATTCAGTGATGTCTCTTTACTTTGTGTTCCTATAGCACCTATTAATTGGGCCACACTTATTATACTTAGTATATATTCTTAGCATATCTGATATAGAATCTAAATTAGGTAAGACATTTAAAGATTGCTTTTGTATAATAAGAGTTTAAGAGTGGCAATCTGAGTGGAAAGAGTCAGAGAATGGAGGGGAGTTCTTTAAGGGACCTGACTTGATTCTGCATTTGTAGGATCAAGAAAATGCTATTTATCAATATTATAGAATGAAGGAGTAGGACCTGATGGAAAGCAAGAGAGCTAAAAACCTTTTCCTCCCCCAACTCCATGCCATTCCTTGATGTAGTAAATACCCTCATTTCAGGGGAAGAAAATAGTGAGAACCAAAGTATTGCTAGAGTTCTATAGTGAGTAATCCCATAGTAAGTGGTATTAGAATAAGAACTCAGATCCACAAATCCTTTACCAGCCCTGTTCTTTTTTAACTACGTTATTCTACTTTTTGTACTACTCATTACTCACTCATATGTTATTTTTATTTTAGTACCTAAACTCTGGATACCCTAGAGGCAGGTACTGAGGCATATTCATCTCTATTTCTTACAACATAGTTTAGCACAGTTATTGGATACCAGACTGAAAAAAAATTTATTAGTAGTTGCTGATTGACAGATTTACTTTTTAGGTCCTTAACTAGTTTATATTTTTGCTGAATAGTTTTTCAACCTCTATTAATTTAAATAATAATAAAGCCCTAGGAGGCAAAATGCAGTGTTCTCCAGTATGTCTATGCCAGCATTATGAAGTGGATATTGCTAATTATCATCCTTGTCATCTTGAGTAAGTCGTCGTGCCTCTCTGGGCTTGATTTTTTCATTTTTTAAACCATGAGTGTGTAATGCATGCTTTCTAAGCTCTCTTTCAATTCTAACATTCCAACAAAGCTAATTTCTTATGTTAAAATTGTTTTTAAAAATCTCAATGCAAGGATTTAATACCTTACATTAGCAAGATATGACATAATAACTACTGTCTTAACAAGATACAAAACCTAAAATTCACATTAGATCAGTTTTAGCTGATTGAATAGCAGAATGGCGAGTCAAACCCAACTCTAGCAAACAGGTTCACTTCACTTTATCTCTGTTACTTTGGGTTCTAACAATGAGCAATTATTGATTTCTACATTTCCTTGGGCACTAGAATTGGGCAATCCTGGGCCTAAATGTTAGATCCACTATCAACTATTTGGCTTTGATTGAGTTACTTGGTCTCTCTATGATCAGTTTCCTCACTGGGAATTGGAGCTAAAAATAGGATAAATAAGAAATATACATAAAAACTCTTAGTACAATGGCACCTAGAAGGTGTGTAAGACATCCTGGTGATGACAATCTATATCATGTGCAATATTACTAAGGAGTGGCTTTTTATTACATCTTTTTTTATGTGATTGTAGTACTGTATTTCATCAATCTTCAGTTAAGCTTGCAGTTCGGGAGATGGTAATGGTGAAAGAACATGAAATGATGTCTCTTGAAATCTGTCTCAACACACAGCCTACAAATTCATATTTAAGATTTACATGAAAAAAAGGAGAAGGAATTAAAAATGTTAGATGGCAGGTGAGGTGTTTCAAAGTGGCTCAAATAAAATAGAAGCATATGACAAAAGTGTAAGCAGTCAAAAGAATTTGTATGACCTGGCTTCCAAAACATGTAACCACTCTAGTCCTTTGTATAAAAATAGAACTCTCAGTATCTAATAACAGATGCTGATTCAGGGACATAGCTAACCTTCGTCACATGCAAATAAGCCCTGGGTGAGATAACTATTTTCATGGAAATTACAACTTATTCTTATTTAAATCTCTGAATTCTACTACTAGTAATTGTATCTTCATATCTTGGTTTGACTCAATTTACACATTTGATGTTTAATACCCAAAAGTTGACTCAGGGTGACCACAAACAAGACAGGTGGCATGAATCTGGTTTAAAAATAAGAATAAAAATTAATAGATGAAAGAAAGAGAGAGACCGGGAAAGAAAGGAAGAAAGAAAGAAAGGAAGGAAGAAAGAAAGAAAGAAAGGGAGAAAGAAAGAAAGGAAGAAAGAAGAAAAAGAAAGAAAGAAGAAAGGAAGAAAGAAAGGAAGAAAGAAAGAAAGTCAGTTAAGAACAAGGTAAATAGGGGCGCCTGGGTGGCTCAGTGGTTAAAGCCTCTACCTTCGGCTCGGGTCCTGATCTCGGGGTCCTGGGATCGAGCCCCGCCTCGGGCTCTCTGCTTGGCGGGGAGCCTGCTTCCCCCTCTCTCTCTGCCTGCCTCTCTGCCTACTTGTGATCTCTGTCTGTCAAATAAATAAATAAAATCTTAAAAAAAAAAAGAGAACAAGGTAAATAATGAAGTCATATAAAGAAACCAGTTTGCTAGAGCTCCCTATACACTAACCCTGAATCCAAACTAACCTTAAGCCAGCAAAGTGACAATTACTTTATGGAAACTAAAATTGTTTATAGTCTTCCAGGTCTGGGGTTTGTCATGGATCTGTTTTCTCTTTGGCCTTGACTTTGTTACTGATGAACATGCACTGTCATCTGTATTTGCTGATGATTATGAGAAAATGTTGCTGTTGTAGGGAAAGAGTATGGCCTGGGTCTTAGAAGACCCAAAGTCTTGTCCATGCTGTGCTGCTCATTTGCTGTGACCCAACACAAATCCTTAGTTCTTTTTGGGCTTCAATTTGTCTTCTGTCAAATGAAAGGGTTGGAATTTATAGTCTCTGGGGCCCTTTCTAGGTCGGCCATTCAGTGGCTCTAACAAGGGACATCAAAGTTTCTCAGGAAAGTCCAGGCATATTGATACATGTGCATGGGGCATGGGAAAACCACAAGACACAAGGTCTCTGAGGTAGAGGAATAAAGGCTATAGAAAGTTACAATTTTAAAGAAGTAAAGATTAAATAATGATACATTTTATGGCTGCTGATACTACAGTGAGGCCTCTTCATTCATCCTCTGCTTACATGGACCCATGTGGACCATAAGGAGTAGTACTGTTATCAGGGGACAGCTAGTGAAATGCAAACAGGGACCAGACCCAAGTCCTGTTAAATAGGGAAGTAGGAAATGTTTTTTCCTTTTCTCTTTCTGGAAGGTTCTATTAAAAATCTTATTTGCAATGTTTAAAAAAATAAAAATGGCTTCAAAACATTAATGCAGATGGCATGTTGTAAATCAGTGTGCACATTACAATTTCATTTAGAGTGAAAAATGGCCACAAATGAAGCATATATCTATAAAATATAGATGAAAAATAAAGTTGATTAGAGTGAAAAATGGCCAAAAATGATGTATCTATAAAATGTGGATGTAAAAAATAAAAGTTAAAAAGCAACTTAAAAACATTTGGTAAAATAAGAGACTAGTTGAAATGAGGAAAAAAGAAAAAAATGAAATGGAAAATTTGACTGAGAGATAAATGAATCTTGAGAAAATACCTCAAGCTCCATATACGATTTTACTATGGCGCTGGAGCTTTACAGTTTTGTGGGATCCATAAACTAGTCATCCACCGGCTCTTCCAGTTCTCCTGGGGGAGGGTCCTGCTGTGCTACTTCTCAGTTTTCTTTGCCTGGGTGTAGTTGCATCACCCCTTGCCAGGGAGCTGGGCTCAATGTAAACAGGTTCTCTGTGGGGCTTTTATTTCCTGGAGGCCTTCTCCACCTCTTTAGAAGAATAGAATGGCCGTGCCCCAATTTCTGGCCCCAGAGCCAAAAGATCACCATTGCTCCTCTTCAATAAATCCTCTGGGATAAACAGTTTTCATTTTTGTGTGTGCCAAACTCCACGTACTCCTTTAGTGTGTGCCCACTGCAATTCTCCTGGGAGGAGTCTGAGGGTCTGGTGTTATTGCCCTTTGTGTGCACTGGGGTTGAGAGCACTTGAGGATTCTTGTGCATACCTGCTCAACTGGGACAGCTGAGTGTTGCCCTACTTTCCTCTCCAGGGCCCCCAACCTGAGAGCTATTGCCTGTTTTTGGTCATTCTTGCTTGCCCCTGCCAGTGGATGACAGACAGCCCATGTGTTCCAGTCCTTTTCAGGGTGTTCAGGGGGAGAGCAATCACCTGACTGGTCTGGCTCATGGTTTATGGCAGCCTGAGCTGAGAGTCCCCCCCTGGGCTCACTGACCATATCCAGTTTCCCCATGTTACTTACGGGCTCAGGCACCCGCATTCATTCTATGACTCCTAGGATCCTGAAACCACACTGATACACCTAAAATTTTTCCCTTTTCATCCCCTGGGCCCTTTCAGACAGAGATATCCCTGTCTGAAGGGACAGAGAAGATTTCTAAGGGTTCCAATTTTGCCCTGTGAGGCTATATCACTTTCTGGTAGCTGCCTTATGGAGGCTCTCTCCCACCTCTGTTTATCTTCTGGTATCTCCCTGTAGATTCATCTCTCTATACCTCCTACCTTTCAAAAAGCAGTTGCTTTTCTACTTGTAGAGTTCCAGATATAGTTTCTTACATCTCAGGTTGAATTCATGTGTGTTCAGAATGGTTTGATAGATATCCAGCTAAATTCAAAGGACCAGATGAACTGAGGTCCCCTACTCTTCTGCCATCTTGCCTATATCTCTCTACACTATGTTCTTGAACCCTCTTCTAAGGAGAAAACGTGTTAAGGTAGTATTTTGTCTTTAACTTCCTGTATTTCATTGTTAGTTTCAATGTAATTGCTCCTCTTATGGAAAAAGTCCTGAGGTTGGGATGTTAAGCAATTAATTGCAGGTCAGCTTTACAATCACCTAGGGATGTCATGTAAAAATCCATTTTCCCCCCTCAGTTCTGTTAGTCAAAGTGGTTGTTAACTATGGCTGTACCTTTAGAATTACTTGGTAAACTGTTTAATTTTATTTTTTTAATTACGTTGTGGCCCAAGTGTTATGATTTAAATAGCCTTGGGTGGAGGTCAATAATAACTTTTTTAAACTGGTTTAAAATTATTATATAATATACCATTAATTATTCTAATATGTACAACTCAAAGGCATTTAGTATATTCAAATTGTTGTGCAACAATTACCTTTATCAGGTTCCAAAATATTTTTGTGACCCAAAAGGAAAATGCATAACTATTAAGTGGTTACTCTCCATTCTTCTCATTCTCTAGCCCTGGCAATCACTTAATCTATTTTCTCTCTGTCTGTATGCATTTATTTATTCTGGATATGTCATATCAATGGAATTGTGCAATATGTGACTTTTGTGACTGGTTGCATTCATTTGCTATAATATTTTCAAAGTTCACATATGTTGTAGCAGTTCATTCATTCTTATGGCCAAATAATATTCCATTGTATGGCTATACCACATGTTTATCCATTCATCATTCTATGGCATTCAGGTTGTTTTTATCTTTTAGCTATTGTAAATGTACTGCTATGGACAATCATAGATGAGTGTTTTTGCTTGGATAATTATTTTCCATTGTTTGGTATATAATAAAAGTTGAAAGTCTGAGTCATATAGAATTTTTGTAAAATTTTTAAAGGGACAAACTATTTTCCATGGCAGTCATTTTATATTATATATTCCCACCAGCAATCTATGAAGGTTTCATTTATTCTACATTCTTAAATCTAGCCATCCAATGGGTATAAATTAGCTTCTTATCATGGTTCTGATTTGCATTTCCCTGATAGCTAATAATATTGAACATTACTTAATGTGTTCATTGGCCATTTAACTCTTAAATTTAAGTCTTTGATTAATTTTGAATTAGGTTTTATATATGATATATATATATATCATGAGGTAGAAGTTTATATATATGTATATGTATGTATATACATATACATGAGGTAAAATTTTAACTTCATTCTTTTATATTTGACTAGTACATTTCCCAGTAATATTTGTTGCAATACTTTTTTTTCTTTATTGAATGGTCTTGGCACCTTTGTCAAATATAAATTGACTATAGGCAAAGAGTTTTATTTCTGAACTCTCAACTCCATGCACTGATCTATTTGTATATCCATGTCAATATCACACTTGTTCTGATACCATAGATTTGCATTACATTTGCAAATTGATAACTATGAGTTCTTCAACTTTGTTCTTCTCTTTCAAGACTGTTTTAACTATTCAGTGACTCTTGCAATTTCATATGACTAGGATCAGATTTTCCATTTCTGCAAAAAGGGGTACTGAGATTCTGATAAGTATTTCATTTAATCTTTAGATGCTTTAGGACATATTGCCATCTTAAAAATATTAAGTTTTCCAATCCATTAATATAGTATGCATTTCCATTTATTGCTATTTTAATATTTTAATGCTCTTATAAATACAATTGTTTTCTTAATTTTAGTTTATGTTCTTTGGTTTTGTATAGAAATGCAAGTGACTTTTGCCTGCTGATATTGTATTCTACAACTTTGGTCAATTCCTTTATTAGACCTAATCAGTTTTCTTGTGGGTTCCTTAAGATTTTATATGTATAAGATTATGTCATGTGGGAATGGAGAGAATTTTACTTCTTCATTTCCAATTTGTATTTTTGCCTTACACAATCTCTCTGACTAGAACTTCAAGTGCAATGTTAAAGAGAAGTGGCAAAAGTAAGAATCCTTGTTCTTGTTTCTGATTTTTGAGGGAAAGATTTCAGTCTTTCACAATTGAATTATGCTAGGTGTGAGTTTTTCATAAAGGCTCTTTTACAAGTTTAGGAAAATCCCTTCTAGTCCTAATTTGCTAAGTGCTTTTGTCATAAAACTATATTGGATTTTGTCAAATGTTTCTCTGCTTTGATTGCAATCATTATTGTTTTAATTTTTCTTTATTCTATTACTGTGGTTTATTACATTAACTGATTTTCTTATGCTGGACAGATCTTATAATCTTGGGGTAAATCCCACAATTCATGGTGTATAATGCTATTTCTATGCTTGTAGATTTGGTTTGTCAGAGTTTTGGTGAAGATTGTTGCATATATATTCACAAAAGGTATTGGCCTATAGTTGATTTTTCTTATGTTTTCCTTACTTGGCTTTTGCATTAATAAAATGATGGCCTCAGACTATGAGTTATGAAGTGTTCTTTCCACTTCTATTTTTTGAAATAGATTTAAAATGATCAGTGTTCTTTTTCAAATGTTTGGTAAAATTCACTAGTGCAGTCGTCTGGTCCTGTGTTTTTTTTTTTCTTTCTCCAATTATGATTGTGGGAAGTCTTGATTCCTGATTCACTTTACTTTCTTTTAAGCTCCATTCATATTTTCTCTTTCTTCTTGAGTCATTTTTCATAGTTTGTTACTAAAAATTTGTTTTATTTGCATAAACTAATTGGTGCATAATTGTTCATAGTGTTCTCTTATAATCATTTTTATTTAATTTCCCCACATTTATTCCTGATGGTAGTGATTAGATTATTCTTTTGCCTTTCCATGGTCAATCTTACTAAAGTTTTAAATTTATATTTAAAATAATTACTTTTTAAGTTTTTATTCAATTAGTAAATAATCACCTATATTTAAAGTAATTTGGGACACTGAAGAAATTAAATTAAAATTTCAAATTATTTTTTAATATTTATTAAATATATAGATAAATAAAATTATTTTTAATATTTAATGTAAAATAAATCTTTAAATTAATTTAAAATTAAAATTTAATTTTAAAAAGAAAAATAATTATTGATTAGGAAGGACTTACTACTGCTATTTTTGTATTTGGTTTCAATGTCTTATCTTTTTCATTGTTTTTGTTCCACTATTTCTTTGTTAATGCTTTCGATGTGACTTTTTTTCCTAGTTTACTAATTTGATTACCTTCTCCTTTTTCTGTATTTTTTTCCTTAGTAGTTAACATCTTAATTTTATTACATTGAAGTTCATATATCAACATAGTTTTAATAGGATACAATAACTCTGCTAGTTTATATCCCCATTTCTTCATTTCCTATGGTGTTTTTGTTACAGACAATCTTTTTACATTGTGTTTCAATTTGCAGAGGTTTATAATTGTTGTATTCATCTGTGTCTTAAGACATAGAAAAAAGAAAGTTTTAAACCAATAATGCAGTAATACTGGCATTTATTTTACCTCTGCAGTTACATTTAACATTGGTCTTTATTTCTTAGTGTAACTTTTATTACTGCATAGTACCCTTTCTTTTCAGCCCTAAGGACTCCTTTTAAAATTGCTTATAAGATAGGCTTAGTTGTAACAGATTCTCTCAGCTTTTACTCATCTGGTAATAAATTTATTCATTTTTTATTTCTTTAATTTTTTAAAAAATTCTAATCCCAGTATAGTTAACATACAATGTTATATTATTTTCAGGTGTACAATATAGTGGTTCAATAATCCTATACATCATTACTCAGTACTCACCATGATAAGTGTACTCTTAATCTCTTTCACCCATTCCCCCCAACCACTTCCCCTCTGTTATGCTTTATTTAAACACGTACTCTCAGTTAAATTTATTATTCTTACTAAAAAGAACATTTTTTTAGATTTTTTAAATTTATTTATTAGTTAGAGAGAGAAAGAGCAAGCACAGGCAGACAGAGAGGCAGGCAGAGGCAGAGGGAGAAGCAGGCTCCCTGCCGAGCAAGGAGCCCAATGTGGGACTCGATCCCAGGATTCTGGGATCATGACCTGAGTCGAAGGCAGCTGCTTAACCATCTGAGCCACCCAGGCATCCCTAAAAAGAACATTTTTTAACTTGAAGCATACTTCATCATACATGGTTCTAAAAGATGTATATAAACCATTCCATTCAAGAAAAATAGAATGCACATTTTCTTCCAGTACACACAGAAGAATCCCCTGGTTAAACCACATAAAAAATGATGTAACACATATTACAAATTTGGGAAGACTGAAATCATATCAAGTATATCCTTTGACCACAATGGTACAAAACTGAAGAGGAATCATAAAGCAAAGCTGGAAAATCTACAATGTAAATGTTAAATATTTAATATGTAAATATTAAACAACACACAACTGCACAAACAATAGGTCAAATAACAAATTAAATGGAAAATCAAAATATGTCTCAAAATGAAAAACACAATATTCAAAACCTGTGGGATGCAGCAAAAGCAGATAGCAGAGTGAAATTTACACTATAAATGCTTATATTAAGAAAAAAAAGTTCAAGGACACATGGATGGCTCAGTCAATTGAGTGTTCCACTCTTGGAATTGGCTCAGGTCATGATCTCATAGTGGTTGAGACCCGAATCAGGCTCTGTGCTCAGCAGCAAGTCTGAATATTCTCTCCCTCTGCCCCTCTTTCCCCTTTCTATCTCTTATAAATAATAAATAAATAAATATAAATAAATTTTTAGAAAACCTTAATGGAGGGGAGCAAGATGGCAGAGGAATAGGGGACCTTATTTCAACCAGTCCCCTGAATTGAGCTGGGTATCTGCCAGATGACTCAGAACACCCATGAAATCAGCCTGAGATGTAAAAAGATTTATCAGGTTCTATAACAACAGAATATCTTTGGCAGCCAGTTTCAAAGTGTGAAGAAGGGAGCTGCAATTCTGTAGGCAGATATCAGAAGATAAATGGAAGGGGGAGGGAGCTGCCATAAGTACTGGGACTGGGAAGTTGAAATACCACAGGAGAGGGCAGAGACATGCCTGGACCTGGAAGCAAGGTCTGGGAGTGCTGTTGCGGGGCACACAACCCAGGTTGCTGTGATTTTCATCAGCACAGACAAAATGGAGTCAGTGTGACCTGGAGGGCTTTCTGGAGAACAGTCTACTATCTCTCTGTTCTGAGACAAAAGTTTGGACACAGTCACTTTGACTCTGACTCTTGGAAGGGACACAGAAACCCACAAGGGAAAGCTGCCAGAGAACAAAACACCTTAAACCGGTTTTCACTCAGCCCATCCACCCCACAGAGGGACAAGGCAATTCTGCCCAAAAAGGGTTGCCTGAGTAACAGCATGGCAGTTCTTCCTCCCCCAGAAGAAAGGCTGAAAGAAAAAGAGACCAGGAAACCTAAAGTCCCTATAAAACAGAGGCATTTTGCTTGGATTGTAGTCAATAGTTTGAACTCTCTACATTCCCTCAACCACCTGTCACCAGAATGACTAGGAGGAGGAAACCCCAACAGAGGAAAAATTCAGAGACTGTGACCTCTACCACATAACTAATGGATATGGACATAAGCAGTATATCAGAAATAAAATTCAAGGTAACAGTTATGCAGACAATAGCTAGGTTGGAGAAAACCATTTGTGGCAGCATAAAATCTTGAAAGGCAGAAGTGAAAGCTATCTGGCAGAACTTAAAAAATGCTATCAACAAGATCCAATCTAATCTAGGTACTCTAACAGCTAGGGTAAATGAGGCAGAAGATCAAATTAGTGATATAGAAGACAAACTGATAGAAAAGAAGGATCGGGAGGAGGCCTGGAACAAACAGCTTAGAATCCATGAAACAGAATTAGAGAAATAAATGATGCCATGACATATCCCCATGTCAGAATTACTGGTATCCCTGAGCGGGTGCAGAGAGAGAGAGAGAGGACTAGAAGATATAGTTGAGCAAATCCTAGCTGAGAATTTCCCTAAACTGAAGAATGAAACAAGTGTTCATGTCCTAGAGGCAGAGAGGACACCCCCCTCCCAAGAACAATGAGGGTAGAACGACCTCCAGGCATGTGATAGTGAAACTCATGCATCTTAAATCCAGATATTATATCTTAAGGGCAGCTAGGGGGAATAGATTCCTTATATACAGAGGGAGGACCATCGCAATAACATCAGACCTGTCCACTGAAACCAGGCAACCTGGAAAGGCCTGGCAAGACATATTCAGAGCACTAAATGAGAAGAAAAATGCAGCCAAGAATACTTAATTCAGCAAGGTTTTCATTTAGAATGTATGGAGAGATAAAGAGCTTCCAAGACCAGCAAAAACTGAAAGAATATGTGACAACTAAGCCAGCCCTGCAAGAAATATTAAGGGAAGTTCTATAAAAGAAGAAAGGCCCCAAAAGTGATATAGAAAAGAAATTTACAGATACAATCTATAAAACTAGGACCTCACAGGCACCATGGTGAAATTAAATACATATCTTTCAAAAATCACTCTCCACATGAATGGCCTAAATGCTCCCATAAAATGGCCCACATCATACATTGGATAAAACGACAGGACCCACCCATACTCTGTCTACAAGAGACTCATTTTGAACCTTAAGCTACATCCAGACTGAAAGTGAAGGGATGGAGAACCATCTTTTATGCCAACAGCCTCAAAAGAAAGCTGGGGTAGAGATTCTCATATCAGAAAATTAGATTTTAAGCTAAAGACTATAGTCAGAGATACAGAAGGACATTACATCATTCTTAAATGGTCTATTCAATAAGAACACCTAACAACTGCAAATATCTATGCCCGCAACATAGGAGCAGCCAACTACATTAGCCGATTATTAATCAAAATAAAGCATCACATAAGAACATGTTAATTGTAGGGATTTTGACATGCCACTCTCAGCAATAGACAGATGATCTAAGCAGAAAATTAACAAAAAGAAAAAAAACAAGATCTTTGAATAACACACTGGATCAGACAGACTATATATCTACATCTATATCTATATCATCTATATCTATATCTTAATCTATCTATTTACCTTTCCACCCTAAAAAACAGAATAGACATACTTCTCAAGCACACGTGGAACTTTCTCTAGCATATACCACATACTGCATCACAAATCAGGGCTCAACTGATACCAAAATGTTGAAATTATTCCCTGCATATTCTCAGACCACAATGCTTTGAAACTGGAACTCAATCACAAGAAAACATTTGGGAGAAATTCAAACACTTGGACGCTAAATAACATCTTTGTCAAGAATGTTTGGGTCAACCAGGAAATCAAAGAAGAACTTAAACAATTCATGGAAAACAACAAAAATGAAAACGCATTGGTCCAAAACCTATGGAATATGAAAAAGGTAGTCCTAAGGGGGCAATACATAGCATTCCAAGCCTCACTCAAAAAAATAGAAAAATCCTGAATACACAAACTCTCTTTAAACCTTAAAGAACTGGAGAGTCAACAACAAATTAAGCCTACTCTGTGCACAAAAAGGGAAATAATTAAGATTAGAGCAGAGATCAATGAATTAGAAATTACAGTTACAGTAGAACACATCAATGAAACTAGAAGCTGGTTCTTTGAAAGAATTAATGAGATCGATAAACCACTGGCCAAACTAATCCAAGAGAAAAGAGAAAGGATGCAAATTAATAAAATTATGAATGAAAATGGAGAGATTATGACTAACACCAAGGAAATAGAAAAACAATCATCAGAAATTATTATCAACAGTTAGATGCCAATAGGTTAAGCAAAGTACAAGAAATGCATGCATTCCTGGAAACCTATAAACTTCCAAGACTGAAACAGGAAGAAGTTGACAACCTGAATAGACCAATAACCAGTAACGAGATTGAAGCAGTGATCAGAAAGCTCCCAAAAAACAAGAGCCCAGGACCTGATGGATTCCCTAGAAAATTCTACCAAACATTCAAAGAAGAAATAATACCTATTCTCCTGAAGCTGTTTCAAAAAATATAAACAGAAAGAAAACTTCCATGCTCTTTCTATGAGGCCAGCATCAGCTTGCACCCCAAATCAGGCAAAGACCCTATCAAAAAAGAGAATTTCAGACCAATATCCCTGATGAATATGGATGCCAAGTTTCTCAAAAAGATCTTAGCTAATAGGTTCCAACAGTACATTAAAAAGATTGTCCACCACAACCAGTGGGATTTATCCCTGGGATGCAAATGTGATTCAATATTTGCAAATCAATCAATAAGATAGAACAAATCAATAAGAGAAGAGACAAGAATCACATGGTCCTCTCAACAGATGCAGAAAAAGCATTTGATAAAATACAGCATCCACTCCTGATTAAAAAATCTTCAAAGTATCAGGATAGAGGGAACATTCCTCAACTTTATAAAACCCATCTATGAAAACCCAGAATGAATATCATTCTCAATGGGGAAAAGCTGAGAGCCTTTCCCTTAAGATAAGGAACATGACAATGATGCCCACTTTCATCACTGTTGTTCAACATAGTACTAGAAGTACTAGCAACAGCAGTCAGACAGCAAAAAGAAATAAAAGATATTCAAATTGGTAAAGATAATCATGTCAAAAATGGACAGAAGATATGAACAGACACTTCTCCAGAGAAGACATACAAATGACTAGCAGACACATGTAAAAATGTTCATCATCATTAGCCATCAGGGATAGTAAAATCAAAACCACATTGAGATACCACTTTACACCAGTCAGAATGGCCAAATTTAACAAGACAAGAAACAACAAGTGTTGGAGAGGACGTGGAGAAAGGTGAACCCTCTTACACTCTTGATGGGAATGCAAGTTGGTGAAGCTACTTTGGAAAACAGTGTGGAGTTTCTTCAAAAATTTAAAAATAGAACTACCCTATTATACTACTGAGTATTTACCCCAAAGATACAGATGTGTTGAAAAGAAGGGGCATCTGTACCCCAATGTTCATAGCAGCAAAGTCCACAATAGCCAACCTGTGGAAAGAACTGAGATGTCCTTCAACAGAAGAAAGACTAAAGAATATGGTCCATATATATAATGGAATATTACTCAGCCATCAGAAATGATGAATACCCAACTTTTGCATTGAGATGGATGGGACTGGAGATTACACTGAGTGCAATAAGTCAACAGAGAAAGTCAATTATCACATGACTTCACTTGGAGAACATAAGGAATAGCATGGAGGACATTAGGAAAAGGAAGAGAAAATTGAAGGGTGCTAAATCAGAGGGGGAGATGAACCGTGAGAGACTGTGGACATTGAGAAATAAACTGAGGGTTTTAGAAGGGAGGTGGTGGGGGGATGGGTGAGCCTGGTGAATAGTATCACAGAGGGCATGTATTGCATGGTGCACTGTGTGTTATATATAAACAATGAATCTTGGAACACTACATGAAAAACAAATAATGTAGTGTATGATGACTAACATAACAAAAATAATATTAGAATGAAAAATTAAATAAAGTTCAAATAAACAACATTACATCACAGAGAAATAGAAAAAGAGGAAACTTATTTGAAATATAGTAGAGGAAGGAAACAAAGAAAAATCACAAAATAAATAAAATAGAGGTAGGAATAAATAGCAAGAAAACATTTAAAGTAATGGTCAGTTTTTCCAAAAACAAAAACTAAAACTAAAACAAACAAAAAAATTGCCATGCTTTAACTACATTAACTATGAAAAAAAAAAAAGAAGAGAGAAGACTCGAAAACACAAATGAGAAATGTAGAACAACACAACAGGTAAACACAGCAGTATATAGTATGATAATAGATTACTATAAACAATTATATACTAACAAATCAGATAACTTAGGGGAAAACCAGATAATTCCTAAAAATGCACAAATTATAACAATTGAATCATTAATCTTACATCCAAGAAACAGGAATTCTCCTTAGACCAATAACAAGAATTAAAGTTAAATTAGGAATCAAAAATCTCCCAGCACAGAAAATCCCATGATCATATGGTTTAACTGGCAAATTCTACCAAACATTTAAAAACATATTTAAGGAACATTTTTATCAAAATATTTCAAATTATGGAATAAAAGGAAGACATCCAGTATCATTCCATGAAGCCAGTACCACCCTGACACCAAAGCAGGATAAATTATTCATTTTTCTGTTCATTTTTTGAAGGATAGTTTTGCCAGATGTAAAATTCTTGATTGATAGCTTTTTCTTTCAGCACTTAGGATATGTCATGCCACTGTCTTCTATTATCCATAGTTTCCAAAGAGGAATTATCTTTACGATAATCTTATTTGAATCTTATTATTAATCTTATCAAGAACATCTTTTGAGTGATACTTCACACAACTCTCTGCTTTCAAGATTCTCTATTTGTCCTGTCTTTCAAATATTTGATATTATAATATATTTCAGTGTGGATCACTTTAAGTTTATCTTGGAATTTTTTTAGCTTCTAGGATATGTAGGCTCATATAGTTCAGTAAAATTTGGGAAGGTTTCTTGGCCATTATTTATTCAAATACTCTTTCTGCCTCTTTCTGTCCTCTCTTTCTGGGATCCCATTATGTGTATGTTGGTATATGTGATGATGTCCTACAGGTCTTTTAGGCTTATTTTGTTTATTTATTTTTCCTTATTATTTTTGTTCCTTCAGACTGGATAATCTGTTTTTTTTTTCAGACTGGATAATCCCAATGGGGTGTCTTCAAGTTCACTAATTCTTTCCTCAGTATACTTAAATTGTTGAATATTTCCAGTATTTTTCTTTCATTTTAGCAGTTACATTTTTCAGTTTCAATTTGATTGATGTTTATATTTCAATTTGGTTCCTGTTTATAATTTCTATTTCTTTATTGATATTTTCTATTTGGTGAGATGTTTTTTCTTCTGTGTGTTTATTTTTGTCATTGTTTCTTGTACATGGTTTCCTTTAGGAGTTTGAGTGTGTTGAAGGTAGTTGATAATAACCTTTGTCCATTAATCCAATGACTGTGTTTTTTCGAAAGAGTTTCTGTTCATATACTTTCATTTTTATTCCATGTGATTGAATGGGTCTGATTTTGTATGCTTTGCAATATTTTGTTTAAAACTGGACATTTTTAATAATATAATGAAGCAGCTCTTAGAAATCAGTTTTTGGAAATAAGAGTTCTCCCTTCTTTGGGAGGTTTTTTGTTTGTTTTAGGCTTTTGTGTTTTTGTTTGTTTATTGTATTTTTTAAAAGATTTATTTATTTGACTGATAGAGAGATCACAAGTAGGCAGAGTGGCAGGCGGTGGGGGGGGAAGCAGGCTCCCCGCTGAGCAGAGAGCCGGATGCAGGACTCGATCCCAGGACCCTGAGATCACAACCTGAGCTGAAGGCAGTGGCTTAACCCACTGAGCCACCCAGGTGCCCTGTTTATTGTCTTTTTAAAATCATTTTTGTAAACGTTTTATAGCATGAGCACTGAAGTTTGTGTTTCATTAGTTTAGTGGTAAAGTATTGTTTTTGCAGACTCTTTAAACATATACTGAGTTGCTGAGCATGCTTTGAAACTTGAGATTAACCTGGAAGGAAAAAGACTCAGGTCTTTTCTCAGTGTGCATCTTGCTGAGTTGTACATGAGGCTTTTAAATTTTATTGTATACACAGCTGTTTTTTTAATTATTTAACTTCCCAAACAGTCTCATTTCAGCTTCTTTTGGGTCCTTAGATGGTCTCTTATATATTTCCACCTATAATCTATTGTTCCAGGCATCTGAAGGTCTGTAGTTCCCTTGAAGCTTTTATGAGCAGTATTCTTTGTTTTCTAACACTTTCTTCATGTGAGAACTGAGTTATGCTGATTATCCTTGCCTTAGATTTCGGTTAGGAAAAACAGATGATCATCTTTAAAGCAGTCCACAGACTGGTTAAACTTTGCAAATAGGGCCTATTCTGCTCTTTATTGTTCCTGGGAGCAAATTAAAACCTGAACTGCCACCTCCTCCAGACCAAGGTCACACCATGCCACATATAGGATAAGGTAAGGGAGTAGGACAAGGGTGAGTAAAAATAACATATTTCATATATTTAGGGAACACTGAGGGCATTGTATATTCCTTATTTGGCCTCCATCTCTGCCATTCTCCTTAACTTCTTTGTCTTGTTGTGTCACTGAAAGCTAACTCCTGAAAATTTCATTATCTGTGGTCTCTTTTTCCCTGGCCAATGAAAGATACTTTTAATATATGTGGGCTGGTGAAAATAATCAGAGGCTTTACCTGGGAAATGACATTTGAGCTGAATCTTGAAGAATGTTCAGGGGTTTAGCTCTCAAAAAGGAATAAAATACTATTAACTCCCCTGGTCCCTTTAGCCCTAAAGGTAAAAGTAGCTTGTGGCTACTCTTTGGATAACTCATCATCCCTTATTTGTTCAGCTACCCCTGACCAGTACTCTGTAAGACATTACTTGATTAAAATATCTTTATGCTAATTACTTGAGGTGAACTTTGTTTTCTTCTAAGATATTGAGTTAAAATTTAGTAGGTTTCTTTACTGCAGAAATTTGCAGAGGCTTTAATGTGCTAATTGCATCAATAATCTTTTAATGGAGGCTATCAGCTGGCAACATTTCCCAAAAGTATTTGTCTATAGAGCCCTTTTAGAAAAGTAATAATAATTGCTTATTGATTCACTTATTTCTGTAAACTAGCTTTCAGACTAATATTCAAAAGAACTAACTTTGGGAAATGCTATTTAATAATTATAAAAATGCTACTTATCAAGTGTTACACTTATAACACTGTAATAAGTACTTTTATAAGTTATCTCACAAAATCATTATCAAAAACCCTATAATGTGGATTCTGTTATTATAATACTATTATCATTTCCCAGTTTTATTTCTTATATTTTATTTTTAAAAATTAAAAAAATATTTTATTTATTTATTTGACAGGCAGAGATCACAAGTAGGCAGCGAGGCAGGCAGAGAGGGAGGGAGAAGCAGGCTCTCCACTGAGCAGAGAGCCCAATGCGGGGCTTGATCCCAGGACCCTGGGATCATGACCTGAGCCAAAGGCAGAGGCTTTAACCCACTGAGCCACCCAGGTGCCCCCATTTCTCATTTTTAAAGGAGGAAACCAAAGTTTAGAAAATTAAAGGTTGCCCAGCTTATAAATGGTGAAGATAATCAATTTCAAGTCTTTGATTCTAAAGTTCCTGTCCTCAAACTTCTAAGGCCTCATATGGTGTGACAAACGAAGGCTTTAAAATGGAGATTTCCAGTTAGCAAAAGGACAGTTCAGTGAATGTAATCCAACTATCTGGCTCAATAGATTGCCTTACATTGCTTAGTAAATAATTCCCAGTGAATGTTGATGAACCAAGTGAGGATTTTTGTAACCCCAGAGAATTATGTAATTCTGTAGGTTCCAAACTTACTACCTGGGAATATAGCATTCCATTCATCACTTTTTTTTTTGTATCATCAAAGGCCAATTTCTCTTAATGACTGGAATCTTGAAAATAAAGACATCTTATTTTTCAACTTATATGCCCAGCATACCTCTCACAAGTATACACTCCATAAGTGTTACCTATTATGATTTCTGTCATACAACACTGTCCCTACAAATTTCAATGATAGAGAAAATTTCCATAAGCATCATCTTATTTTTAGAATCCTATATTCCATAATTATCATGTATCTAGTCCCCTTTATTTTTTACTCTCACTTAACAACATTCAATTAAATTTAGAGCTTTAGAGATAATACATTCTGGTTGGAAAGTCTTAAATTTTAGTCATGGTTCAGGTTATGACAAAAAAAAAGTGGGATTATTATTCCAACACCTCATGGACTATAAACTGAGCAGACCAATTTCAGGTACAAAGTAGCACACTCTAAATGGACGTGTGTATGTATGTGTAGCAGGGGAGTGGCATACTGTGTATTTTTGGTATGTATATGTACTTGTGTGTGTCATTTCTTCCCAGAATTATCAAATATAACTAGCTAACAGTTGGCTCAAGGAAGGTAAATAAGTAATTGTATTGAGGTAAATAAGTAATTTTATTGAGCAACATTAATTTTTAAGAAAGGTAAATAAGTAATTTTATTGATCAACATTAATTTTAAAGGAACAACCTTTTTCTTACTTTAAACTTTTTTTACTGAGGCATAATTGACATAACATTATTAGTTTCAGGTGTACAACATACTGATTTGGTGTTCGTACCTAATGCAAAATAACCACCAGAATAAATTCAGTTAAGATCCATAACCATACTTTATCACAATTTTTGTTATGATGAGAACTTTCAAGATCCACATTCCTAGCTACTTTGAATATGAAATACCTTATTATTAACTGTAGTCACTATGCTGTACATAATATTATATCACCATGACTTATTCATTTAGTAAGATGTACTTTTAATGCAAAATAAAAAATGCAAGTCTTACTGTGGCATATCATGCTCTGAGTTGGAAAACATATACAAGATGTAATAATTAAATGAGTTGAGTAGTTTTGGAATGAAATATCATGAATTACCTTTTTATTTGGACAAAAAATGAACTAACAGTTTCCTTCTAGAACTGAAACTATGTAATTTGCATGACTATGATTAAGACTACTTGTATAAACTTCTTATTAATTGTTGATTATAACACTTTACTAAAATTTGCCTATATAAAGTTTACATGACTAATCATACTGTTATTTTTCTAATATTTCTACTTCCTACTTCATTGTATTCTGCTTGTCTGAAAGGTCACAATAAAGTGGGAAAGGATAATGCAGAAAATTGTTGTAAGACTTTAAAGATGTGCCAAATTAGATTTCTGAACATCATTTTTAGGAGACCCTAATAGGCTGTGAATGTTCTTATTGGCCTATTTCTTTCTAAATCAAATGAGAAGAGTGTCCAGATGTTAGTCTTGGAGACCCAAAGTATTCACAAAATTGTGAGTGCTCATGGCTAATGTGGAAGAAAACCACAGTGTCTATGTAGAGGAAAATTTAGCATTATGCAAATGATGTTTAATTATCAGGGCCTTTCATTGCAAGGGCCCTTTTCAAGTCCATATACCTTAACTGTATTTAGCCTTTTAATATATTTTTTCTTAAAAAGTGCCCTCCAATTATATCCAAAATATATATTTTGTGGGAATGAACAACTTTTCAATGTACAACTTTATTCTTATTTAGACCATTTTGTGTTCAGTTCTTTTGCTACAGATGATCATGCACATAAAATGAGTTTGGCTACATTAAAAAAAATGATAATTTTAATCAAAACCCCTAGATTCATTTTTTTTACACAATTATATGTTCACTAAATATTCACAGAAATTAGAAAATAATAAATCCTTCTGATTCTCTTGAGTTTAAGTTCTTGTTTCTATGGATGATAAAGTTTTTTTGTATGTGTATTTACCACACTTCATACCATCTTTTTGATTTTTGTTATACTTGGTTACCATGAGTTCTAATTTTGTTCATTTTCCCTTACATTGACTTATGTCTTGTTATTTCTTAATTAAATTTAAATTTTAAAATGTTATTTTCATAAATACAAATCAGCATAATTTACCACAAGTAGAAAATAATATTAAAAATAAATCCAGTAAAATAAAATAAATTTTTTTCCAGACACCAGAGCCTGCTTAAAGCTTTGAGCCTGAAGTCTGTTCCTTCTATGATAAAAAGGGAAATTATCAATGTTAAAGAAACACAAATAGCTAAAGCCAGAGACTTTATCTTCAACATAATCAGAAATATTAAAAGAAAATTGAGGAGGAAGTGGTTTCCTATGTCTGTGATTCAAAATACTTAATACTGAGCTTATGTCACATATGATTATTTTACATTTTAGTCAGCACTCCTATAATTTATTCTGCAACTTCTGTCTAGCCCTAGAGTAACATCTCCACATCCTATGGGACAGTGTCCACTCAAATGATCAATAGAGAATTGATTTTGTCCCCTGGGACCAACACACAGTACAATTGGGGTGAGGAGTCTTCTCTTTTAGTGTTATCAATAAATCATGGATAAGGTTACACAAACCTCATATGCCTAGGGTTGCAGTATTAGGCTCTATTAGGCTTAGTATGCTGTCTGTTGTAAAGCACTGATGACTTAAGGCAATAAATACCATTATGAATAACTAATAAAAAGTAATGGAAATAAGCACTATTGATAATACCAGTTTAAGTCTGACTTAAAGTCTGTTAAAGTCTGACTGGTCCATTTTTCTGTTGGGTATTTATCTGTAAAAATAATAGTTATCTCCACGTAGATATAACCAATTGTCCAAAGATTTGTTCCAGTTCATCATCTTCAATATTTAAGAAGCATCAAGACTAAAATGCTTCAAAATTAATGCATCATTATAAATGTACTTCTTGATTCATAACAATAATAAAAATGGCAATAACTTATTTATCACCTATATAATATATACAAGAGACTTTCATACATACATCATTTTATTTACTTCATATAACAACCTTATACAAAAAGTTAAAAATCATTGAATAGGTAATGCTATTCTGACTTTGTGATTCAAAGTTTTAACTATAAGGTGGTTTCATCACACTTTTACTGATAGAAAGTGTGAAGCTTCATATTGTAAAATATTGGTTTCCTGGGTTTTAGAATGAGACACATAGGAATCCAAATTTCAGCCCCCACCACTTTCTGCAGGGATATTCTGGATGGGAAAAAAATAGGTGAAGGTAAGTAGGAAATATGGCTTTCCATTTATGGAAAGAATGAGCCACAGGAATAAAAGGCACAGCATAAGGAATAAGTCAGTATTATTATAAGGGCATTATATAGTGACAGAAGGTAGCTACACTTGTGGTGAGAATAGCATAATGTACAGAAAAGTTATATCACTATGTTGTATACCTGAAATTGTTGTAACATGTGTCAACTACTCAAATTAAAAAAAAAATCCTAATGTAGATGACATTGCAAATTAAAAGCCTCTTTATGTTAACTGAAATGAAAATGTTTTGCTTTAGATACAAAATATGATGAAAGCGATTATCATTTGTTCTGACAGTTAAATATAATTTTTGCCTTAGATGGCTTTGCGATATTTTTTCTCCAAAAATTCAAACTTTTGAAAAATGTTAAGAAATGTTCATTAAAAAATTTTCCTACACTTCATTGCCCACTCAACTAATATAACATGATACATTAACTGAAATTAAAAAGAAAACTTTAAAAACTTAAAACAACAAAAAAACTTTTCTTATGTTTATTATATACAATAAAATTTCTTTATTAAAAATTAAAAGAAATTGTGCACCTGTAAAATAGTAAATGGGCAGTAAATGCTAGTGGTTTTCCTCTTTAACTTTTCTATTCCTAGGTGATGCTTCAGTGCAGAAATACCAGCTAAACTCCATTCACATGATTTTGAGAAGTGCCTTAGACTATGTTAGAATATCTGGGTGCTGGGGGGAGGAGTCAAGATGGTGGAGAAGTAGCAGGCTGAGACGACATCAGGCAGCAGGAGATCAGCTAGATAGCCTATCAAACCATTCCGAACACCTACGAATCCAACAGGAGATCGAAGAGAAGAAAAACAACAATTCTAGAAACAAAAAATCGACCACTTTCTAAAAGGTAGGACCAGTGGAGAAGTGAATCCAATGCGAAGGGAAGATAGACCCCAGGGGGAGGGGCCGGCTCCCGGCAAGCGGTGGAGCACAAAATCAGGACTTTTAAAAGTCTGCTCCATGGAGGGACATCACTCCAGAGGCTAAACTGGGGTGAAGACCCGGCGGGGAGAGCGAGGACTCAGGTCCCACAGGGTCACAGAAAGTTCGGGGGTGTCTGACTGTCACAGAGCTCACAGATATTAGAGCAGGGAAGCCGGCTGCGGAGACAGAGCTGAGGTTTCCCAGAGCTGTGGTCTGTGACACGGGTCGGGGCCCTGTGCGAGGGGTCCCCACAAGATCCGGGGAGACTCCGACCTGGGAGAGCTCAGGGATCTACAGGGTTCGGAGACTCCAGGTGGGACTCTGCCAGAGACAGAGACGCTTGCTCACAGGCTGGGTGACCTCAGAGCACAGCCAGAAGCCAGTGAGACGGGACTGCTTATGCACGATTTTCTCCAAGCGTGGCTGGAGGCTGGGGAGACGGAGTGATTAAGCGCTTTTCTCTGAAGGCGCACTGAAGACTGGGGCCCCTAGCTCTTGGCTCCTCCAAACCAGAGATTGGGAGGCCACCATTTTCATTCCTGTCCTCCAGAACTCTACAGAAAGCATTCAGGGAACAAAAGCTCCAAAAGCGAACCTGAGAGGATTACTTAGCCCCTGGTAAGGGCGGTGCAATTCCGCCTGGGGCAGAGACACTTGAAAATCACTACAACAGGCCCCTCCCCCAGAATATCAACAAGAATTCCAGCCAAGACCAAGTTCACTTAACAAGGAGAACAGCGGATTCTTATCTGGACAAAATGACAAGGCAGAAAAACTCACCACAGAAAAAAGAACAGGAGGCAGGACGGAAGGCTAGGGACCTAATCAATACAGACATTGGTAATATGTCAGATCTGGAATTCAGGAAGACGATTCTCAAGGTTCTAGCCGGGCTCGAAAAAGGCATGGAAGATATTAGAGAAACCCTGTCAGGAGAAATAAAAGCCCTTTCTTGAGAAATAAAAGAACTAAAATCTAATCAAGTTGAAATCAAAAAAGCTATTGATGAGGTGCAATCAAACATGGAGGCTCTTACTGCTAGGATAAATGAGGCAGGAGAAAGAATTAGTGATATAGAAGACCAAATGACAGAGAATAAAGAAGCTGAACAAAAGAGAGACAAACAACTACTGGACCACAAGGGGAGGATTTGCGAGATAAGTGATATCATAAGACGAAACAACATTAGAATATTGGGATTCCAGAAGAAGAAGAAAGAGAAATAGGAGCAGAAGGTATACTGGAGAGGATTATTGTAGAGAATTTCCCTAATATAGCAAGGGGAACAAGCATCAAAATCCAGGAGGTGCAGAGAACACCCCTCAAAATCAATAGGAACCGACCCACACCCCGCCATCTAATAGTAAAATTTACAAGTCTTAGCAACAAAGAGAAAATCCTGAAAGCAGCACGGGACAAGAAGTCTGTAACATACAATGGTAAAAATATTAGATTGGCACAAGACTTATCCACAGAGACCTGGCAGGCCAGAAAGAACTGGCATGATATATTCAGAGCACTAAATGAGAAAAACATGCAGCCAAGAATACTTTATCCAGCCAGGTTATCATTGAAAATAGAAGGAGAGATAAAAAGCTTCCAGGACAAACAAAAACTGAAAGAATTTGTAAACACCAAACCAGCTCTATAGGAAATATTGAAAGGGGTCCTCGAAGCAAAGAGAGACCCTAAAAGTATTCTCAGAAAGGAACAGAGACAATATACAGTAACAATCACCTTACAGGCAATACAATGGCACTAAATTCATATCGCTCAATAGTTACCCTGAACTTAAATGGGCTAAATGCCCCAATCAAAAGACACAGGGTTTCAGAATGGATAAAAAAACAAAACCCATCCATATGCTGCCTACAAGAAACTCATTTTAGACCTGAAGACACCTCCAGATTGAAAGTGAGGGGGTGGAAAACAATTTACCATGCTAATGGACTTCAGAAGAAAGCTGGGGTGACCATCCTTATATCAGATCAATTAGATTTTAAGCCAAAGATTATAATAAGAGATGAGGAAGGACACTATATCATACTCAAAGGGTCTGTCCAACAAGAAGATCTAACAGTT
>RCUC01042628.1:0-50970 GCA_003697995.1 Taxidea taxus jeffersonii
TAGAGCTTGAAGTCTGGAATTGTGATGCCACCAACTTTGGCTTTCTTTTTCAATATTCCTTTGGCTATTCGAGGTCTTTTCTGGTTCCATATAAATTTTAGGATTATTTGTTCCATTTCCTTGAAAAAATTGGATGGGATTTTGATAGGCATTGCATTAAATGTGTAGATAGCTTTAGGTAGCATAGACATTTTCACAATATTTATTCTTCCAAGCCATGAGCATGGAACATTTTTCCATTTCTTTGTGTCTTCCTCAATTTCTTTCATGAGTACTTTATAGTTCTCTGAGTATAGATTCTTTGCCTCTTTGGTTAGGTTTATCCCTAGGCATCTTATGATTTTGGGTGTAATTGTAAATGAGATTGACTCCTTAATTTCTCTTTCTTCTGTCTTGTTGTTGGTGTAAAGAAATGAAACAATAATATTCTTATTAGACTCTATAGAATGTCATATGCTATTGTCCCAGTCTTTGACGGGTATTATTTGAGCAGATTTATTTTCCATCTGCTATATTCCAGCACTTAATCTGTTATCCTATTTAATCTTCACATGAAGCCATATAGGAAAATTATTTATGTCACATTCTATATATAAGGAGACTGAGACTCAGAGAGCTTAAAAAAAATCTCCAACTTTCCAAATCAGCAAGGTAGAATCAGGAATTATTAAACTCATATCTCCCTGAAAGCTAAGGGTATTATCTTTCCTCCTCCACCATAATGCTTCTAAGAAACAAAGCATTGAAGGCACCAATTAAAGTATATTTTGGAAATTGTCTATGATTTTAAAAGTACAAATTTTGTCCTAGGATTATTATAGGTATTCAAGAAGTATTGAGTATTCTTAATAGTATTTGAGGGAGTAAAATTAAATTTTAGGTGAATGGTTTGTCAACAGAGAAAGGTATGCTCATCCTAAATATCTTAAATTTTTCTCCTCTGTAAGAACACTAGAAACATTCAAGAATACTGGCCTCATGCTACTGGCTTGTTATTACTTTTGTTTTTGGAAGTCAGGATCCTATTTTTCAGTGTTTGATAATCCAAATGTACACGGAATGTGGAAAAAAAGAAGAGACTGTGTCCCTTCATGATTAATTGGGGAACTTAATGTAGATAAAGAATCAACCCTGTATACAGCTTCATATATGCTGAATTCTAGATGTTTCCCTAACTAGCAGCTGCTGAACAAAATAAATGTCCTTAAAATTGCCTTCTACTCTGTAGAACACTTTTGTGAATTAGAGCATCTGAATAGTTGGGACAGACCTGTAAGACAGGTCTGGATTTATTTTAAATAACTGTATCTGTTTTACTATTGTCAGTAGGGTGTTCTGAAGAATAAACTGAGAGCTTGAAAATATTTCTGGTGGTAGATGTGTAGAAGCATTGTAACACATAATTAGCAGAAAAACATTTCTACTTTAATTGTTGTGGGGGTTTTTTGGTAAATAAAATATGATTAGGATTTAAAATCAATCTGTGCTCCATGTCACTACTGTCAGACTCTCTTTGGATTTTCAATAATTTCAGTTTAATGAGTGTGTCTTTGTGTGTGTGTGTGTGTGTGTGTGTGTGTGTGTGTGTGTGAGAGAGAGAGAGAGAGAGAGAGAGAGAGAGAGAGAGAGGAGAAAGAGAAGGAAAGAGAATGTCCCAAAAGGCAAGTTGTTTTCTTGACAATAAAATGTCAGTTGCTCTAACCATGGTCTGATGCTAATTAGTTTGGGGTTTTTTTCTCCCTTTTTCTTTTTAATTTAATTTAATGTTTTAAGTGTTCCAAAATTCGTTGTTTATGCACCTCACCAGTGCTCCATGCAATACATGCCCTCGATAATACCCACTATGATGTTTACCCCACCCCCCCCCCCCCCCCCCCTCCAAACCCTCAGTTTGTTTCTCAGAGTGCACAGTCTCTCATGGTTTGTTTCCCCCTGCAGTTTCCCCCTACTCGCTTCTCCTCTCCATCTCCCAATGTCTTCTGTGTTATTCCTTATGCTCCACAAGTAAATGAAGCCATATGAAAATTGACTCTCTCTGCTTGACTTATTTCATTCAGCATAATCTCTTCCAGTCCCATCTATGTTGATATAAAAGTTGGGTATTCATCCTTCCTGATGAAGGCATAATATTCCAAAGTATATAGGGACCATATCTTCTTTATCCATTCATCTGTTGAAGGGCATCTTGGTTCTTTCCAGTTTGGCAACCGTGGCCATTGCTGCTATGGACACTGGGGTACAAATGGCCCTTCTTTTCATTAGGTCTGTACCTATGAGGTAAATACCCAGTGGTGCAATTGCAGGGTCATAGGGTAGCTCTATTTTTAATTTCTTAAGGAATCTCCACACTGTTATCAAAAATGGCTGCACCAACTTGCATTCCCACCAACAGTGTAAGAGGGTGGGGTGTGTGGGTGGCTTAGTGGGTTAAGCCTCTGCCTTGGCTCAGGTCATGATCTCAGAGTCCTGGGATCAAGCGCCCTGCATCAGGCTCTCTGCCCAGCATGGAGCCTGCTTCCTCTTCTCTCTCTGCACCTCCCTCTCTGCCTGCTTGTGATCTCTGTTTGTCAAATAAATAAATGAAATTATTTTTTAAAAAACAGTCTAAGAGGGTTCCCCTTTCTCCACATCCTCTCCAACACTTGTTGTTCAATGTCTTTTTGATTTTGGCCATTCTAAGTGGTGTAAGTTGGTATCTCAATGTGGTTTTGATTTGGATCTCCCTGATGGCTAATAATGATGGACATTTTTTCATTTGTTAGCCATGTGTATGTCTTCTTTAGAAAAGTGTCTGTTCATGTCTTCTGCCCATTTTTTGATGTGATTATCTATTTTGTGTGTGTTGAGTTTGAGGAGTTCTTTATAGATCTTGGATATCAGCCCTTTGTCTGTAGTGTCATTTTTTAATATCTTCTCCCATTCCGTGGATTGCCTCTTTGTTTTGTTGACTGTTCCCTTTGCTGTGCAGAAACTTTTGATCTTGATGAAGTCCCAAAAGTTCATTTTCAATTTTGTTTACTTTGACTTTGGGGACATGTCTTGAAAGAAGTTGCTGTGGCCAATGTCAAGGAGGTTACTGCCTATGTTCTCCTCTAGGATTTTGACAGATTCCTGCCTCACATTGAGGTCTTTTATCCATTTCGAGTTTATCTTTGCATATGGTGTAAGAGAATGGTCACATTCCTGGAAACATATAAACTTCCAAAACTGAATCAGGAAGAAATTGACAACCTGAATAGACCAATATCTAGTAACAAGATTGAAGCAGTGATCAAAAACCTCCCAAAAAACAAGAGCCCAGGATCTGACAGATTCCTGGGGGAATTCTACTAAACATTCAAAGAAGAAACAATACCTATTTTCCAGAGGCTGTTTCAAGAAACAGAAACAGAAGGAAAACTTGCAGACTCTTTTTATGAAGCCAGCATTACCATGATCCCCAAACCAGGCAAAGACCTCACCAAAAAGGAGAATTTCAAAGCAATATCCCTGATGAATATGGATGCCAAGATTCTCAGCAAGGTCCTAGTTAATAGGATCCAACAATACATTAAAAGATTATCCACCATGACCAGGTGGGATTTATTCACAAATCAATCAATGTGATCAAACAAATCAATACGAGAAGAGAGAAGAACCACATGGTCCTCTCAATTGATGCAGAAAAAGCATTTGACAAGATACAGCATCCATTCCTGATTAAAATGCTTCAGAGTATAGGGATAGAGGGAACATTCCTCAGCTTCATAAAATCTATCTATGAAAAACCCACAACAAATATCATTCTCAATGGGGAGAAGCTGTTCCCATTGAGATCAGGAACACCACAAGGATGTCCACTCTTGCCACTGTTGTTCAACATAGTATTAGAAGTCCTAGCAACAGTAATCAGACAACAACAACAACAACAAAAAATAAAACATATTCAAATGGGAAGAGAAGAAGGCAAACTCTCTCTCTTCACAGATGACATGATACTTTATATGGAAAACTCAAAAGATGACACCCCCAAACTACTAGAACTCATACAGCAATTCAGTAATGTGGCAGGATAGAAAATCAATGTACAGAAATCAGTTGCTTTCTTATATACTAACAATGAAAATATAGAAAGGGAAATTAGAGAATCGTTTCCATTTACTATAGCACCGAGAACCACGGGATACCTGGGAATAAACTTAACCAAAGAGGTAAAGGATCTGTACTTGAGGAACTATAGAACACTCATGAAAGAAATTGAAGAAGACACAAAAAGATGAAAGACCATTCCATGCTCATGGATTGGAAGAATAACATTGTTAAAATGTCTATACTGCCTAGAGCAATCTCTACTTTCAATGCCATCCCAAACAAAATTCCACTGGCATTTTTCAAAGTGCTGGGACAAACAATCCTAAAATTTGTAGGGAGCCAGAAGAGAACCCGAATTGCTAAGGAAATGTTGAAAAAGAAAACAAAACTGGCGGCATCACATTGCTTGATTTCAAGCTTTACTACAAAGCTGTCATCACCAAGACAGCATGGTAATGTCCCAAAAACAGACACATAGACCAGTAGAACAGAGTAGAGAGCCCAGATATGGACCATCAACTCTATGGTCAAATAATCTTCAACAAAGCAGGAAAAAATATCCAGTGGAAAAAAGAGAGTCTCTTCAATAAATGGTGCTGGGAAAATTGGACAGCTATGTATAGAAGAATGAAACTCGACCATTCTCTTACACCATACACAAAGTTTGGGGTTTTTTTATTGTGAGCAATTTGAATTTCCCTGCAGTCCCACATTTGCTCATGAAGAAAATAAAGAAGGCTTTGTGTTTCTGTGTGTGTTCATTTTGTTTGGATATTAACATACCTGCATTTGTTTGCCAGTTCTGCCTTTCGACGATTCAACTAATATGCATCATAAAGTGTCAAAAACACCCAAATAAATGGATAATTGGGCATATGTCCTTTATATGTGGTAGCAAAATTGATCCCCCTCAAGTGACTGTGGAGCTGAGCTACATCTTTGTTCTAATGGTCACTTCTTTTCACAGTCATTTTGCCATTGTATCAGATCTATAGTTCAGCTGTTGTACTCTCTGGAAGTTTCCACTCACTTTTTTGAAATTTATTTTTATTAGCATATAATGTATTAATCATTTCAGGGGTACAAGTCTGTGAATCATCAGTCTTACACAATTCCCAGCACTCACCATAGCACATACCCTCCCCAATGTCCATAAACCAATTACCCTCTTCCTAACCTCCTCCCCCTGGCAACCCTCAGTTTGTTTTGTGAGATTAAGAGTCTCTTATGGTTTGTCTCCCTCCCTGGTCCTATCTGTTTAATTTTTCCTTCCCTTCCCCCAGGACCCCCTGCCCTGCCTCTCAAATTCTTCATATCAGAGAGATCATATGATAATTGTCTTTCTCTGATTGACTTATTTCGCTTAGCATAATACCTTCTACTTCCATCCACATCATTGCAAATGGCAAGATTTCATTTTATGATGGCTGCACAATATTCCATTGTATATATACATCTTCTTTATCCATTCCTCTGTGGATGGACATCTAGGTTCCTTCCATAGTTTGGATACTGTGGACATTGCTGCTATAAACATTCGGGTACACGTGCCCCTTTGGATCACTACATTTGTATCTTTAGGGTAAATATCCAGTAGTGTGATTGCTGGGTTGTAGGGTAGCTCTATTTTCAACGTTCTGAGGAACCTCCATGCTATTTTCCAGAGTGGCTGAGGCATTCCCACCAACGGTGTGGGAAGGTTCCCGTTTCTTCAAATCCTCGCCAGTATCTGTCCTTTCCTGACTTGTTAATTTTATACATTCTGACTGATGTGAGGAGGTATCTCATTGTGGTTTGACTTGTATTTCCCTGATGCCAAGTGATGTTCAGAACTTTATCATGTGTCTGTTGGCCATCTGGATGTCTTCTTTGCAGAAATGTATGTTCATGTCTTCTGCCCATTTCTTGATTGAATTATTTGTTATTGTGGACATTGCTGCTATGAACATTCGGATGCACATGCCACTTTGGATCACTACATTTTTATCTTTAGGGTAAACACACAGTAGTATGATTGCTGGGTCATAGGGTAGTTCTATTTTCAACTTTCTGAGGAACCTCCATGCTGTTTTCCAGAATGGCTGTACCAGCTTGCATTCCCACCAACAGTGTAGGAGGGTTCCCCTTTCTCCGCATCCTCGCCAGCATCTGTCATTTCCTGACTTGTTAATTTTAGCCATTCTGACAGGTGTGAGGTGGTATCTCACTGTGGTTTTGATTTGTATTTCCCTGATGCCAAGTGATGTGGAGCACTTTTTCATGTGTCTATTGGCCATCTGGATGTCTTCTTTGCAGAAATATCTGTTCATGTCTTCTGCCCATTTCTTGATTGGATTATTTGTTCTTTGGATGTTGAGTTTGATAAGCTCTATGTAGATTTTGCACACTAGCCCTTTATCTGATATGTCATTTGCAAGTATCTTCTCTCATTCTGTCAGTTGTCTTTTGGTTTTGTTGATGTTTCCTTTGCTGGGCAAAAGATTTTGATCTTGATGAAGTCCCAATAGTTCATCTTTGCCCTTGCTTCCCTTGCCTTTGGAGACCTTTCTAAGAAGAAGTCGCTGTGGCTGAGGTCAAAGAGGTTGCTTCCTGTGTTCTTCTCTAGGATTTTAATGGATTCCTTTCTCACATTGAGGTCTTTCATCCATTTTTAGTCTATTTTTGTGTGCGGTGTAAGGAAATGGTCCAGTTTCATTCTTCTGCATGTGTCTATCCAACTTTCCCAACACTATTTGTTGAAGAGACTATCTTTTTCCATTGAACATTCTTTCTTGCTTTGTTGAAGATTAGTTGACCATAGAGTTGAGGGTCCATTTCTGGGCTTTGTATTCTATTCCTTTATTTTATTTCTTTTCTTTTCAGTGTTCCAGAATTCATTGTTTATGCACCACACTCAGTGTTCCATGCAATATATGCTCTCCATAATACCCACCACCAGGCTCCCCAGTCTGCCTCCTCCCCTCCAAAACCCTCAGTTTGTTTCTCAGATTGCAGTCTCTCATGGTTTGTCTCCCCAATGTCATAACCGCAATGGCCACAGTTGCCAAACTGTGGAAAGAACCAAGATGCCTTTCAACAGACAAATGAATAAAGAAGATATGGCCCATATATACAATGGAGTATTATGCCTCCATCAGAAAGGATGAATACCCAACTTTTGTGTCAACATGGATAGGACTGGAAGAGATTATGCTTAGTGTATTCTATTCCATTGATCTATGTGTCTGGTTTTATGCCAGTACCATACTGTCTTGATGATTGCAGCTTTATAACAGAGCTTGATGTCTGGAATTGTGATGCCCTTAACTTTGGTTTTCTTTTTCAACATTCCTCTAGCTATTTGGTTTTTTTTTCTGTTCCATATAAATTTTAGGATTATTTGATCCATTTCTTTGAAAAAAGTTGATGGTATTTTGATAAGCATTGCATTAAATGTATAGATTGCTCTAGGTAGCATAGACATTTTCACAATATTTGTTCTTCCAATTCATGAGCATGGAACGTTTTTCCATTACTTTGTGTCTTCCTCCATTTCTTTCATGAGTACTTTATAGTTTTCTGATTTAAGATTCCTTGCCTCTTTGGTAAGGTTTATTCCTAGGTATCTTATGGTTTGGGGTGCAATTGTAAATGGGATGGACTCCTTAATTTCTCTTTCTTCTGTCTTGTTGTTGGTATGTAGATGCAACTGGTTTCTGTGCATTGATTTTATATCTATCTATAGATAGATAGATATATGTTTATTCCCATGTTAGGGGCATAGATATTTAAAATTGTTAGATATTCTTGTTGGACAGACCCTTTATGTATGATATAGTGTCCTTCCTCATCTCTTATTATAGTCCTTGGGTTAAAATCTAATTTATATGATATAAGGATTGCCATCCCAGATTTCTTTTGATGTGCATTAGCATGGCAAATTATTTTCCACCCCTCACTTTAAATCTGAAATGTCCTTGGGTCTAAAATGAGTTTCTTGTAGACAGCATATCGATGGGTCTTGATTTTTTATCCATTCTAATACCCTATGCCTTTTGATTGGGGCAATTGGCCCTTTTATATTCAGGGTACCTATTGAAAGATATGAATTTAGTGCTATTGTATTGCCTGTAAAGTGACTGTTATGTATATTGTCTCTGTTCCTTTCTGGTCTACTTGTTTTAGGCTCTGTCTTTGCTTAAAGGACCCTTTTCAATATTTCCTGTAGGCTGGTTTGGTGTTTGCAAATTATTTTAGTTTTTGTTTGTCCTAGGAGCTTTTTATCTCTCCTTTTATTTTCAATGATAGCCTAGCTGGATATAGTATTCTTGGCTGCACATTTTTCTTGTTTAGTGCTCTGAATATATAATGCTAGTTCTTTCTGTCCTGCCAGGTCTCTGTGGGTAAGTCTGCTGCCAATCTAATATTTCTACCATTGTCTGTTACAAACTTCTTGTCCCAAGGTGCTTTCAGGATTTTCTCTTTGTCACTAAGACTTGTAAGGTTTACTATTAGATGACGGGGTGTGGACCTATTTTTTATTGATTTTTGAGGGGAGTTATCTGTGCCTCCTGGATTTTGCTGCTTGCTCCCTTCCCCAAATTAGGGAAGTTCTCTGCTATAATTTGCCCAATATACCTTCTGCTCCCCTCTGTCTTTCTTCTTCTTCTGGAATCCCAATTATTCTAATATTGTTTCATCTTATGGTACCACTTATCTCTCGAATTCTCCCTTCATGGTCCAGTAGTTGTTTATCTCTCTTTGGCGCAGCTTCTTTATTCTCCATCATTTGGTCTTCTATATCACTAATTCTCCGTCTGCCTCATTTATCCTAGCAGGAAGAGCCTCCATTTTTTATTGCACCCACCTCATTAATAGCCTTTTTTATTTCAACTTGATTAGGCTTTAGTTCTTTTATTTCTCCAGAAAGGGATTTTATTTCTTCAGACAGGGATTCTCTTATATTTTCCATGAGTTTTTTGAGTCCAGCTAGCACCTCAATAATTGTCATACTGAACTCTAGGTCTTACATCTTACTAATGTCTGTATTGTTAGGTCCCTAGCCATTGGTAGTACCTCTTGTTCTTTTTTCTTTTTTTTTGAGGTAAGTGTTTCTGCCTTTTCATTTTATCCAAATAAGAGTAGATGAATGAGAGAACAAAATACTAAAAGTGTAGCAATGATTCCAGAAAAATACACACTAACCAAATCAGGAGAGACTTGAAACCAAGAGGAGAAGAAAGGGTTGGGGGAGGAAAAAATGTATGTATATATATATATATATGTATATATATATATATATATATGCTGTCTGTATACCTATCTATCTATATATATGTGTGTAGATAGCTATATGGAGATCTAGAGATATCCATATAGTTATCTATAGATATAGATATAGATAGATAGATCTACGTATATCTATCTATAGACATAGATAGATAGATAGATTTAGAGTGGTGAATAGAACAGAGCAAAACACTTGATTTGGGGTGCATTTTGTTTTTTTAGAAGAAACTGCCTCTGAAAACTTTGAAGAAAGAAAACGTATATTTATACAAAAATAAGGGTAAACCAATGAAAGGATAGAACATTACTATAAAGATTAAAATTAAAAAGGATTCTAAAAAAGGAATTGATAAGAAGATCATTGAATAAAAAAGGGGAGCAGAGTGTGCTCAGACTGGAGACTAGAACAAAGCCATATGCTAGATTTAGCATATATTTTGATCTGTTAGAAGAAACTGTATTTTAAAGAAAGAAAACTTAGAGGTATACAAAAAAAATATGGTTAAATACAGTGAAGGGATAGAATATGACTATAACAATGAAAATTTTAAAAGTTTTTTTAAAAGGTATTGATAAGATAAAATATTTTAAAAAGGTTAAAACAGGAAAGAGGAAAATTCTTTAAAAATAGAATAAGAAAAATAAAATTAAAAAGAGTATCTTTGAAAGACTAAAGAATCATGGGGAAAAAGCCACGAATTCTATGTGCTCCATTCCCCTAGCTCTGGAGTTCTGTGGTTCTCATTGATTGGTTAACTTGTTCTTGGCTGGGTATTCTTGCTGATATTCTAGGGGAGGGGCCTGTTGCAGTGATTCTCAAATGTCTTTGCCCAAGGCACAATTGTGCCACCCTTGCCAGAGACTAGGCTAAGCAATCTGCTTGGTTTTGCTCTGGGTAGCTTTTGTTCCCTGAATGTTTTCCATATTGCTTTGGAGGGTGGGAATTAAAAGTGGCCTCCCAATCTCTAACCCAAAGGAGCTGAGAGCTTGGGGCCCCACTCCTCAGTGTGCCCTTAGAGAAAAGCAGTCAATTCCTCCTATTTCCCTGGTCTCTGGCCGTGCTTCATGCTCATCCAGCCTGTGACTGAGCATTTCTATCTCTGGTGCATGGCCCTGTTCAGAGTCTCCAAACTTAGCAGATTCCTGCCTGCGCTCCCACACCGTTCCTCCTAGAGGAGGAAGGGGGAGGGTCTCCCCGGATCTGCCACTTGTGGTGGGATCCTTGCTCAAAGAGCTATGGCCCAACCGTGTTTCGGATCATGGTTCAAGTTAACCTCAAGCTGAGAGCCCACTCCTCTGCTCCATCTTTGCAGCTGGCTTCCCTGCTCCAGTACCTGAGAGCTCTACCACACTCAGACATCCCTGGTCTTTTTGTGTTCCCTTGGGTCCTAAGACCACACTGTCCCCACAAGGCCTCCACCCCTGCTTAGCCTCTGGAATAATGTCCCTCTGTGGAGCAGACTTCTAAAAGTTCTATTTTGTGCTCTGCTGCTCTACCGCTTGCCAGGAGCCAGCCCCTCCCCCACGGTCTAGCTTTCCGAATGTCACCTTTGATTTATTTCTCTGTACATCCTACCTTCCAATGAGCAGTTGCTTTTCTGTTCCTAGAATTGCTGCTATTCTCTTCTACCTCCTGTTGTGATTGTAGGTGTTTGGAATGGTTTGTTAACTATCTAGCTGAATTCCTGGGATGCAGCAATATTTAGGTCTCCTACTCCTCTGCCATTTTGCTTCTCCTCCATCCACTTTTAAGTGAACCATAGGAGAAGCATTCCTAACCGATAAATAGTGTCAGAGCATATCAAAATATGAGAGGGGCACCTGGGTGGCTCAGTCAGTTAAGTTCTGCCGTCAGCTCAGGTCATGATCACAGGGTCCCTGCATTGGGCTCTCTGCTCAGTGGGGGGTGGGTGTTAACCTTCCTCTCTGCCCCTCCCCATTTGTGTTCTCTCTCACTAACTCTGCTCACTTGCTCATGCTCTCTCTCAAATAAATAAAATAAAAATAAATCTTTAAAAAAAACGACAGACTACACAGTAAGAGTGCTCTGCTGTGGATTAGGGTTACTTAGTTGCATGTTTTTGCTCTCCTAACAGATTGCTTACACCTTGGGGAGAAACCTGCACAATTCTGCTTGACAGAATTTTCAAGGAGCAGTTAACAAAGAATTGAGAGGCAAAGATCTAGGAAGGGCTCTAGCTTCAGTTTGTTCTGTTACCTTTGGCAAGGCAGTTATTCTTTTTGTACCTCAGATCCTGGATCTCTAAAACAAGGAAGTTGAATCAGTCCATATTTTTAATTATTTTTTTTGTTTTTATTTTTAAATTTTATTTAAGCTTTTTTTTTATTTAAACATATAATGTACCCCCCACCCTCTCCCAACCCCTCTCCCCCCGACCCCCCTCAGTTTGTTTTATGACATTAAGAGTCTCTTTTGGTTTGTCTCCCTCCCGATCCCATCTTGTTTCATTTTTCCTTTTTTTAATTATTTTTTAACTTCTAAGTATTATAAAATATAAGGGCAGAAACCAGAGATATCCCAAGTCCCTGTCACAATGCCTAGCACATTATAGTGTTCCATATACAGCAGTTGAATTGAATTGAAGTTTTTTTGGTAAAAATTGTAGGTGAAATACTAATGTATAAGATGAATAAAAGCAAAGTTCCTTTTGTCCAGAGAGGGGTGGGTGGTACAAATCAAGCCACGTGGACCACTCTTTATCTCCATCTTCACTTCACCTGCCCAGAGGGGCACTATGGAAATCCAGGCTTTAGGGAACACAATTTAAAAATCAAAGGACTTGCTAAGCATATAATTTTCTCTGACTCCAAAATTCTTTGATTCCTCTGCTAACTTGGAATCATCACATAGAGAGTAATATGAAAGGTCTTAAAGATACAACATTATGCCACATGGCAGGTGGTGGATTGAGGTGGAGAACCACAAAACCATTTTATATTCCTGAAATAATGTGCTACACTTGCATTTTATTATCTTTCCCTGCAGTTTTGTTTTATTAGGAATCAGTGTGGGATGTGTTTGAACAGAGAATATTTCTGTCAGCTGCTTTCTATAACAAACTTTTGAGTTGTCTACTTAAAACTACATAATCACAAAATTTTATAAATTGAGTTAATTTACTGAATAAGCCAGTTATTTTGATACCGTAGTTGCTTTTGAAGTTCACTGAAATCATATGAGAATCCAAGCCTAGGAAATGTGGCTTTTTTTTTTCTTTTTCTTTTTCTTTTTTTTGAAATGTGACTTTTTGACCTATTAATGCTGAACTCTTTAGCCAACCTTTAGTGAATAATCTATTTATTTAGCTGGTAGGAGAATAAAAATCTGTTAATCTCACTGTAGGCAAGAAAGAAGAATAAGGTTAATCAGAGATGTCAAATCTTTGAGAAGAATTTCAGAGTGATTTATTTCATCCCATTATCCCAGCTTTCCTTTCCCCTTCACTCCCATCCCTGTGTTAAATGCTAATGAAGATGAATGAATAATGTATTCAATTAGTTGCAAATGAAAGCTATTGATCCTCTGTGAGGTTGGTGTCCCAAATCAGGGCTCTTAAAAATCATCCCTGTTTTTCTGCATTGGGGGTTCATGATTCAGTTGCATAGACTGTGTTTTCATTTGAAGAGAGATGAAAGTGAGCTGCCGAGGTAGATTGAATTCTCCAGTCCTCTGGTGATGAGGACATGTGGCCAAGTCCTGGCACTGCTGTGTAGATCAGCCTTCAAGTTATCACCCAAACTGGCATGGTCTCCTGGCAAGGAAGGAATAAAGCTTTCAAAGTGAAAACATTTAGTTCAGCAACCCTTAATTGATCATTTCTATCTTTGTTATGAAATTTGCTGTGATAAGTTTCAAGGGACCTGGGAGATTCAGTCAGAGAAGGTGGGGAGGTAGGATTGATGAAGGAGAACTGACTGTCTAGAGTCCAGACAGTCTCATTGGACAGGAATAAAGTCTGCAATGGGAAACCTATCTTCAAGGGGCATCATAGTAAAACTCCTAGACCTGTAGGCTGATAACTGATAAATTGATGGGAGCGCAGAGCAGAAATATGTGGAAGGTGAAAAATCAAAGCAAGTATATCATGCAAATTAGCAGTAAATGCTACAAAATGTATTGGATAATAGTAATAAGAGGTTTTGAGTAAATGCAAATATCATTTAAAATATTATCTTGGTGAATACTTATGTACATGTTGGAGTGTGCAGCTTGCACTTGTACTAATTGAATGCCAATGCCACACTGCTATCCCATTTTGTGATTATGTGTGTAAAAAATACTTAACCTATATATTAAGTTAGGGGTTTTGAGGCAGTGTGCTCTGGGGTATGGAAACTTGGAAAAGAATTAAGGAGAATAAGACATCATTATGTCCCCCAAATCATCAAAATGCACCATACAGATACCATGTTTAGCTTTAATTAACACAGAGAAAATGTAGGGTACCCTTTAAAGTGGAAAACAAGGTGCAAATTGAAAATATTTGATGAATCACAGTCATATGTTCTTAAGGACTGGCCAATTGTGATTCCGACTTCAACTGTCTCATGTGACTGTCAATTTGGAAGTGTTATATTTGACTTGTGTACAATCTAATAGCTTTCAGCTCGCCTGAAGGTACTACCTGCAATATGTAAGTCGTTACTTGGTAGAATGTTTCGACACACTGCTCTGAAAATGAAAAATATCTGGGAAAATAAACTGTGTTTTATCATTCATCTCATGCAGCATTACTAGAAGTCTGTTTTGTTATTGTTGTTTTTCAGCCCCTCTGACTGATAAGCCACCCAAGCTTTTGTATCCTATGGAAAGTAAACTGACAATTCAGGAGACTCAGCTGGGTGAGTAATTCCTTAATTCTGGTCAATACCCTTTTCTCAATACATTCCAACAGTTAATAAGCCTAGATTGTAACCTGATGTCATCCTCTAAGCCAAACCTATGTGGCTCAGTTTGGTTTTACAACAGGCTGTGTGGAACTCTTTGACTTATACCATTAGTACATTAAAACACAATTTTTGAAAATTAGGAGAAAAGGTACAGATTCATTAAGATAAGTGTTGCTGTTACAGTTAAAAATCATTTTTGTCTAATCAAATGTGGAGGACATAATGCTATTTTATTTTTAGCAAAATGTGAGCAAGTAACTTTTGGTTAAAGGACTAACAGGTTTGAGTCATAAGAACATGGACAAAATTGCTTTGGTAAAAATATCCAATTGTCTACAAATCAGAATTCTAACATAGTTATCTTAGAGTTCAGTCTGGAATTTCCAAATGTGGTATATCTATATTCAGTATGAGTTTAAGTATAATTTTAACCATATATTCATGTTTGTATGGAATTTTTTCCCACACTCACCATTTGACAGTGGAAATACTTTATTATATAGAACTAAAAAGGAATTGATAGCCCTCCCTTAAGTTATTGATGTTATTATTGTTTTGGGAGTGAGAATTTGGATTAAAATTATAAATCATCTTCAAAATGAAGATACAGATGTGATCATCTTTAGTAATAGCATATTCAGATTTATAGTGCAAAAAGATACGGTCTTAGAACCTATGAAATTATTATAGTCAACAGATTTCTAACACTGGTAATATTTACTAACCTTAAGGCATGAACATATACAAGATTTATTCAAGTCAGGGCATCAATATGCTTCTTTGATGATAAACCGAAGCCTTTGAGTTGATGCCACATGCATGCAAGTAGTATTCTAATTGTCATTATTTTGAGATAGAAGACCATAAGCATCATTAAAGCAATGCTCTATATGAAACAGAGAAATATTAAAATTACATCATACTCTTTATTCATGTTATGATATATTAAAGTATATTAGCTTTTATTGCTACTTTCTGAGGAAATTTTGAAATGTACATTTTAAGTGGCCACACTCATACACACCTTTCAATATTCCTAGGAAGATGTATTTCTAAAGTTATACAAAATAATATATAGATCTTGGGAAAAAAGAAGTGGTTTATGGCACAAGTTATCAGTAATGAACATAGTGAAAATGAAATTAATTGTGTCTCTTTACTTGACAATATAATTAAAAGAATACTATGACTGGTGGCTGCCCATAGGGTTTTCTTATATTATCTATTGTTCTCTACATTCTACTAAAATGTTATACAGAATGGAATAATTCATAAAGCTTTCTTTTTAAAAAATATTTTTTCTTGAACAAAAATTATAGAGACTAATCAAATCAATTTGAAAGTATGAAACTTTCTTATGCAAATTGGAAGTTTCAACTGTATATTCATTTGAAGAAAGATGGACCTGGTGTTAGCAAGATGCTCTGAGTAGTACTATAACTCCTTTTTTACCACCGCCAAAAGGAGCGTGAGTTCTCTTTAAATACCAAGTAAACTAGAGACACCAACCTAGGATTTGGATTCTTTTAAACAACTTTTGTTTCATTTTATTTTCTGATTCTGATTCTCATTGTATAGAACAAATCATTTGTTAGTTAGGGAAATTTAGCCTTAATCCTTGAATTTTTGGATCAACAGTTGATTTGAATAAACTACTCTGTCACTGTTGTTACTGTAGTAGTATTGGAGTAGGTGAGCAGACCATCACAAAGGGTAAGTGAAAATAGAAAGTAATACTAAGGACTAAACAAAAAGACTCCAGATGCTTAAAATATATTTGTTTTCTTCAATATGTACTTTGATTTTTCTCCTCCTGGGGATTTAATTTTTGCCTTTCCAGGCTTGAAAAAGCTGTCAAATTCAACAGGGTCAAATGTGTTACATCCTAAGGAAAGGGGATTGAGTGAAGTTTCGTGGGGTGGGAGTCAGGAGGGTGGCCAGTACCAGTGATGGAGAGCCTCTAAGTGGTACCTACTTTTATGAGAAAGTGAGAATCTCCAACAGAGTTTCATTGATCAAGAGCTCAGGTGTCTGACTCAACCTTGTCCTAAATTGAAAACTCACCTCAGAGGGTAATAAAACTAGCATATGAGCTACAGAGTAAGAACAATAATCAGTAATTACACAAAGCTGAGTTGGTATATGTCTGGTGACCTAACTTGAACATCCTGGCAAAGTTATACATACATACATCTGACCTTGGTAACTATAAACCCATTAGTCCTCTAGTTTGTCTGTAAATATATAAAACTCATTAATAATGTCATAGATAAAATCATGAAATGCATGGATTTATCTTCATCACCATATTCTCCTTCATCTGCCATTTGCTGGTGGTGCTCACCTTTTGCTCTTTACATCCCTTGTGGCTTATTTTCTCCCCAGTTCCTTCATCTTATCAAAACTGGAAAGATTGATAGTAGTCATTTAAATGATTCCAGTGTAGAAAGCAAAAGGTATGAAAAAGCAAAGTACCGAGGACAAAAGATAAAATAGTAAAAAAATATATAAGTGGGTGGGTTTGAATTTTAATCAATTTTAATGTGGTTACAGCCTAGCATTTCCATTTTAAGTGGCATCAGTGTGTTACTTCACAATGTGAAGAAAAGAACTTTGTTCTTTTTAATTAACTTGAAGATATCAGCAAATGTCTGGGCAGCACTTTCTTGGGTAAAATCCTAGAAATCATGCTGTACAATTCTGAAGGTCAATTCAGTATGTGAGCCTGATTAGTCCTTTCAGGCTGTGGTAGTCAAGGGAATCAAAAGACACACACCATAATCTTGTTGAGCTTGAGCTCTGAGGGTGTCAGTCAGCAATGTGGCCTTCTTGTTATAGCCAGGGACCCATTTTCAGAAACTTGCAGAACAAAGGATGTTATTATTCACCATTAACAGACTTTCAAAGAGTAGAAATACATCCCACCATTAACCTAGTGAGATACATTATACTTTACAACTTAAAAATGTTGGAAAATTATCTTTAATTACTCATCTAGACCTGGGTATCACTGTATTTAAATTTTAGGTTTTTGCTTAGAAAATGATCATACAGGTTAATGGTAGAAATTTTGGAGAATTGAAGGAAAGAATCTGCTTCTATTAAATGTTCTTGGAGGGGCACCTGGGTGGCTCAGTGTGTTAAAGCCTCTGCCTTCGGCTCAGGTCATGATCCCAGGATCCTGGGATCGAGCCCCGCGTTGGGCTCTCTGCTTGGCAGGGAGCCTGCTTCCTCCTCTCTCTCTGCTTGCCTCTCTGCCTACTTGTGGTCTCTGTCAAATAAATAAATAAATATTTAAAAAAATGTTCTTGGAAAATATCCATTTAATGGATATATGATATCCACATAAGTGTCCTATAATTTCATATATATTGCTAGAAATTTGTTTTTTTTACAAATTTTATCATCATAAATAATGATGCAGTGATCTTTACTTATACATTTTCCCTTGACTTTATAATTATTTCAACAGGTCGAATTCCTAAAAGGAAAAATACTAGGTAAAATCAAATAATTTTATTAAAGTTTCTTGCTATATTTTTAGAATTCTTACCAAAGAAGTAACATAAACTCTCACCAGAAGCATATAATAGCTGTAATAAATTTTAAAATGTTTAAATTCAACTTGTTTAAACTAAAAAAAATCATCCATTTCTCGCACTCTCCAGTCCTCTGCCTCTTATAATCACCGGTCTGTTCTCTAAATCTATGAACTTGTTTTTTGGGTTTTTTTCCCTTAGATCTACATGTAAGAGAGAACATACAATGTTTGTTTTTCTCTGTCTGACTTATTTCACTTAGTTTAATACCCTCAGGATCCATCTAGGTCATCACGAATTGCAAGATTTCAATCTTTTTTTTATGGCTGAGTAGTATCCCATTGTAGATATCTATATCCCTATCTATATCTGTATACGTACGTGTACACACACACATGCACACCACATCTTTTTTATCCATTCATCCACTGATGGACACTGAGGTTTCCATATCTTGACTATTAAAAACAAGGATGTAATGAACATACAGATATATATGTCTTTGCAAATTAATGTTCTCATTATCTTCAAATAAATTCCCAGAAGTAGAATTGCTGAATCATATGTAGTTCTAGTTTTAATTTTTTGAGGAAGCTTCATGCTGTTTTCCACAGTGGTTTTACCTAAAATTTACATTTCCACCTGCAGTGCATAGGGTTTCCTTTTTTCCACATCCCCTCCAACATTTATTATTTGCTGTCTTTTTGATAATAGCCATTCTGACAGGTGTGAGGTGATATCTCAGGGTGATTTTGTTTTACATTTCCCTGATGATTAATAACATTTAGCATCCTTTTATGTTCCTGTTGACCATTTGTAGGCCTTCTTTGAAAAATGACTATTCAGATCTTCTCTCCATTTTTAAAATCAGATTGAGGGTGTTTTTGTTGTTATTAAGTTGTTTGAGTTATTTGTATGTTCTGAATATTAGCACCTCAGATACGTGATCTGTAATCATTTTCTCTGATTCATTAGGTGGCCTTTTTATTTTGTTGCTGGTTTCCTTTGTCATGCAGAAGCTTTTTAGTTTGATGTTATCCCACTTGTACATTTTTGTCTTTGTTTCTTTTGCTTTTGGAGTCAGATCCAAAAATTCCATGTCAAAACTGATGTCAGGAAGCTATGGCCTATGTTTTCCTTTAGAATTTGTATGGTTTCAAGTCTTACATTCAATTTGGTAATCCATTTTGAGTTAATATTTGTGTATGGCTTCAGATAGTAGTCCAGTTTCATTCTTTAGCTTGTGACTCTCCAATTTTCCCACCACCATTTATTAAAGAAGCTGTATTTTTCCCATTGCATATTCTTGGCTCCTTTTTCATAAATTAGTTGACATTGTATGTGTGAGGTCATTTCAAGCCTCTCTGTTCTTTTCCATTGATCTATATGTCTGTTTTTAATTACTTTTTAATTACTGTAACTTTGTAATATAGTTTGAAATTAGGGAGCATGATGCCCCCAGGTTTGTTCTTCTTTGTTCTTTGTTCTTCAAAGATGACTTTGGCTATTTGTAGCCTTCTATGTTTCCACAAAAACTTTAGGATTATTTGTTCTATTTCTGTGAAAAATGCCTTTTGAATTTTGATAGGGGTTGCATTAAACCTGTATATTGCTTTGGGTAGTTTGCAGATTTTGATAATATTAATTCTTCCATCCATGAGCATGGAATACCTTTTATTTGCCTATTTATTTGTCTTCTTTAATTTATTTCATTAATGTCTTACATTTGTCAATATACAGGTTTTTCACCTGCTTGGTTAAGTTTATTCTTAGGTATTTTATTCTTTGGGATTGTTTTCTTAATTTCTCTTTCTGACAGTTAATAATTAGTGTATAGAAATGCAACAAATTTCTGTGTATTGACTTTGTATCCTGCAACTTTGTTGAATTCATTTATTCTAACAGGTTTTAGAGTTTAGAGTTCTAATGAGTATAATAACTTTTTAGTCTTTGTTAAAATTAATAAAATGATACATCTTTGCAACATAGTGCTTTCACCAAAGGAAAAGTCAGTTTCCTTTGAAATCAGAATTACTTCTTCCTTTCCCCTCTTACCTCTTTCTCTCACTCTTTACGCATTACATATAAGTGACCTCTCTTTTTTTCAGAATTAGTCACATTGGGAAGATTTCAAATAAATCTAGTCCGTTTAGGTAAATGCCTAGAGTTGACGAAATATGGAAACCTAGTTGAATGTCTAGAAGTCTCTATTTTCTTCTCTTGCTTATCCTAATACTCAACAGAGTACGTTCTCTAGATCCTGTGATTTCTTAATATAGTTCACAGTAACTTTGTGATGTACCCTGTGAACAGGAAATGCCAATAAATACTAACTGAGGACAAGGTACACATGCCATAAAGGGCACACATCTCCAAATTTTCTGCAAGGAAAAAAATGAGGCTGAACTAAACAAACTGCCCAGTAGTGCTTTTATTTTTCTTTGGTATTTAATATGTTTGTTAAGTTTGTTAAAAGCAAACACTTCTGTATCTGAGCAAGTAACAAGGATTCACCAATGTTAACATGGAGAGGAAAGTAGTTGATGACAGTTTTGAAGCCTCAGATTTTTAGACATCTGTCCAAGTAAAGGGACACACATACATGTAACTTTATTCAATTTAGCTACAGGCTAATTAAAATATCACACTGGAAAAAAAATCACACTGGAACTTAAGTAGCATATCATGCCCTGTTATACCATATTATAGCTCGCAGAATTTTATTTTATTTTTTTAAGATTTTGTCTATTTATTTGACAGAGAGAGAGAGAGACAGAGAGAGAGAGAGAGAGGGAGGGAGGGAACACAAGCAGGGGGAGTAGGAGTGGGAGAAGCAGGCTCCCCACTGAGCAGGGAGCCTGATGCAGGACTCCATCCCAGGATCCCGGGATCATGACCTGAGCTGAAGGCAGACACTTAACGACTGAGTTACCCGGGTGCCCCTATAGCTCGCAGAATTTTAAATTTCAGGTAGACCTAGGGAAAATTATTCGTATCTTCTATAATAGATCCTGACTGATATCCTTCCAGGAAAACTTCTTGTTATGTAAATTGTACATTTAATTTACTACGTTGCTTAAATAATTGATTATTGAAACATATTCTACTCCATGCTTTTTTTGAGGATATTTGACACATAATATTATGTTAGTGTCATGTGTACAGCATAGTAGTTCATCAACTCACTACATTATGCTATGTTCACCACAAGTGTATCATGTGTCACCATACAATGCTATTACAATACCATTGACTCTATTCTTTGTGCTGTATCCTTTATTCCCATAACTTATTCATTCTATAACTAGGAACCTTTTATGTCCTGGAGCTGTACATATAAATATATTGTGCCTGGAATATGTTTTACTGCAAATATACTAATTGAATTTTTAATCTAAGAAGACCCCATAGGGAATTATTATCTAACATTTGCTATCTAGGTGTATATTTTAATACCTTGAAACAAAACATACCTTCTCTGAATAGTTACTATCCTTTCTTACTAAAATTGGGAAGCTTGTTTCCTTTTTCAAGGGGGGAAATAATATCAATATCCTTGAAAAAGAACAATTTGGGTGTAAATTTGATACCTGATTCTGAAAGTGGCATATAATACTGTTAATGCTAAAAATATACTTTTTTGCTAAGTCATGCAAGTGATGCAAATATGACCTTGCTTTCCAAGAGGTAAGGAAGTCAACGTTGACTGGGTTTTACCATTCACAATTACTCTTCTGGTTGTCATGAGCAAATGTAATGCTGTTGACTTTGTTTTTACTGCCCCATAGGGAAAGTGCAAGACATGTTTTCCCTGACAAACTCATATAAAAAACTGTAAAAACTTCCTTTTCATTCTGGATAAAAGCATGTGTATCCAAAGTCCAAGTTTTAGATGAAAAATTATGTACTTGTTGCCCACTTGAGAAAGATATGCAGATTAGCATAGCTCTGTTGCCTGGCATAAAACTTGTTAGACATAAATTGGAGCTTCTGGACAAATAGACATCATAATTAAAGCATGTAAAAGCAAATGAAGGCTAGTATTATAATTATATAAACTGATGGCATTCATTTCTATTCAATCCAAATTTATCATGCTATGATAAATGAAAGTAATAACTCTTGACAGCTGTTGTGGTCTGATATCTTACTTTTGAAACCAAAAGCCCCTTAAAAATTATGATTCTAACCCAAAAAGGAATATCTTTCAAATGAATATTTAGTTAATATTTTATATCCTAAAGCAAATGAGAAATCAACAAATGGAAACTAGTATTAGTATTATTAGATCATTATATGCCCTAACTTATATGAATCTCACAGATTTCAAAATCAAAAATTTTTTAATACTAGAGAGGAGGAATAGGCTATGTGAAAATGCAACTTGTATATTTGCATTAAAAACTGCTATCTAAGCAGAAGTCAAACTTCTTTGTAAGTGTTAAATGCTAAAGGCCTAAAGCTATGATAGGCTTGAAACCCAAAGAAAGATGGAGATAGAGGTTAGAGCAGTGGCTGTGGGTCACTGGTATGTGAAAATCTGGAAGCCAGTTGAAGCACTTGTTAAAACACATTAAAAACTGGAATAGAGACAATGTAAGTACACCTGCTTGTTCTTATCTTGGAAAAGGGCCAAAAAGAGGAAGAAAGAAAACGTCTGAGTGTTCTCACAAAACCAGTGCAGAGAGTCCATTGAAATTCCCAGCTTTGTATCTAACTCTGGTGTAGAATTGTGGACACAGACACAGATCATGAAGATTACTTTTTTGTTACAAAACTAAGAGTTTATTTTATGTGTTGTTGACCCCTAAGCAACTAGATATGTATAACTCTTCACAGCTCAAAGTTTAGGAACTTTAGAAAGTGAAGATGCTTTGATAGTTATCAAATTAAATCTTTCCTTTAATGGATGTGAAAACAGAGACCAAAAATTACTATATGTTTTTATGTCACAAATTTTACAAAAACAAATTTGTTCTCATCATCATGGTTTTCCCCTTCTCCTCTCCCTCCTTCTTCTCCTCTGCCTCTGCCTCCTCCTCCTCCTCCTCCTCCTTCTTCTTCTTGGTATTGGTATTGGTATTATTCAGTTATTTTGGTTCTAATAAAAGGAAGCATATGGCACTGGTTCCCAATTCATGTCATTCTGTCATAAGATCTAAATGACAATCCAGCTCTGCCACTTACTACTAGTATAACCTTAAACAAGCAGCCCTTATTTTCTTAACCAATAAAAAGGGCACTGTAATAAGATCTACCTCTATGGAGTTAATGTGGGTATTTAATGAGATAATGCATGTAAAGATTAATATGTCACCTGATATATATTAAGTAGTCAGTACATGCTTGTCGCTAGTAGTTGAGATATTTTAATGCTATATATGGAAGGTTCCTGAAATGCATTCTGAATGTCAATGATTATTTGATCATGTTTATATTCTTACTAGAGTATCATACTATGGTAGCAGACATAGGCTTCATTATTGGATGGATAATATTTTAGAAAATTAATTTCTACTTCCCCTCTAAGAATATAATATGCACATTAAGTTTTTCTACTTACATTAGATTTTATCTTAAAGAAATTATTTATTTTAAATTACTTCTTCAACAAGTCTATCCAAATGCATATAGTAAGTACATAACTTTGACAGAAGAAAATTATTCCCGTTCTTTAAAAAAATGACCATGTAATGGACACTATGCTATACAAATTTGTAAATGACCATCAAGAAGAAAGTAAGATTGGAAAACATTATTTTTCTAAACTAAAGAAATGCAGATATAATTATAATATTTCTTAAGACAAAGGACATGAGAATAATTTTACAAAACAGAGCATCAAACTATTATGCCTGTCAGTTTCCTCCTAAAGGTTTTGGTGACAGTCATAATCACTTTACAGAAAAATACTGCTTTTCCTGTGACAAACACTGTTATCACAAAACTTTCTGAATCTTCCATAATGACTGAAGTTTACCAGCATAGAAACATGCAGTGAGTATCCCATGTTAACGAGAACTTCAGAATTTTCTAAGTAAATGCCAATTTATCAGAAATAAATCTATCAAAAGACATTATGGTGTAGAATATTGAAAGAGGTTTCAGAATAAAAGTATTTACCATATGACTGATGTTCATTAAAATAGAAACTATAAAAAGGCCTACATCATTTAAAATTTGAATATAAAGAGAGATGTTCATCCATAAATTTCCTCTTGAATTTTGGCTAAATAACTGAGCATTCCTAAATTATATGCAGACTCTTCATGAAAAATAACTTCTGCTTGAATATGATTATAAAAATAGGATACCAGTATTTTATGGTTTAATGTTAAAACACTTAGCATCCCAGTCATACCTTACTCTACCAACTTAATATGTTCCTACAGATTTGTGGGTAAATTAAATCATCATGCCTTCAGAGAAGTTTTCCTTTCATTTTTGAGTGATCTTTAATTAGCAGTGGCTTAACATGTCAGTTTTAAGAGGCTCTGTCCCCCAGTCTCTCTTAAGCAGCTAATGATCAATGAAAGATTTATATTCACAAGGGAAATACACTATTTAAAGAAATTCTGTGGTGAATAATTTTATTTAAGAATCCTTTTAAGAATCACCCTCATAACTTTTTCCCATGGTAGTGTAAATTTCTACATTTCCTAAGATGAAGTTCATCAATGTGAAACTGCAAGTGGTATTTCTAACTAATCCAGGTAAAGAATCAGCCACCCATCACTTCATATGGCTTCCCCTTGTCCATCAGCAGAAAATTATGTCCCCATTGAGACTTTGTACCTTCTCTAAGGAAGTACTAAATTTTGTTCACCAGCTTCAGAATCAACAGTATTTTTATTTTAATCTAATTCTTTTCAAAATTGATGTGGTAGGGTAGAATATTTGAGGAACCAGAATGCCTGATATTCAATTAAGACAAAAGAGTTGATTGGTGTAAGTAGATACTTTGAAGGCCATTATATTATCCTCTTTGCCTTGGTTTTGTTGAAATGTACCCTAATAGAATGACTGCTGGTGGTGTAATTTGTTTTTCCACATCTTTAATTGTGGTGAGAGTTCTTATTTCCAAGTTTAAAGGGAGCATTTTGTATTTCGATTCTTCCAGAATTTATATGGCCCTTTGCATTACATCATTCTGCTGATCATTTAATTTTCTTCCTAATGTATTTGTATGTATTTAGTAAGGTTTTTCTATTCAACATGAAAATACAGACAATGAAATTTGAATCATTAGTTTCTGAATCCCTGAACATCCACCTTTTAGGATGTGCCTAAATGATATGTTCTAGAACATGGAAGATCAGCCTAATGTATAGAATACCCAGAAGACTTTAAAACCTGAGCCTCACAGTAAATTCTCATGAAGAGGTCTCTTTTCAAATTCATTACACGCAAGGCCAATGTTACTTTCTCAGAAAGAGTTAGGATTTTTAAAATTTTCCTAAAGTTTCTAAAATCTAGTTATAGTACATATAGTCCAATTGAATAATTTAAAAAATCAAAGAAAAACCTTATCAGAGTTTTTACTTTCCAAAATTCAACTGTATTGAGGTAAATCTTGGACTAATGGTCTGGTCAGCAGATACCTTCCACTTCCCCTTCTGGTCCACAGTAAACATGAGAGAAAGACTTCAAGCTCCTAGGGTTCCAGAATAGTCAATATTCCTTCTCCCTTCTGACTTCCTCACAATGGTCTCCTCAAACTTAGAAGTAGACTACAAGCTTTCTCAGTCTCAGAGAATTTTAGTTTCTAGTTTAATAAAAGCAGGGCACCCCTCTCACACTTGCTTGCTGAAAAATTGTGTTTATGGAAACTTGGCAGCTCTTTGAGTAGGAAGAAAACAAAGGAAAGTACAATGCTTATCTGGAAAAATTGAGTTGAATGCATCCTGTCACATCAAGCCATCGCTGGAAATAGGGTACTTACAATATGAGTTTTAGGAAAATTTGAGATTATTACTACAAATCTTCAGTAAGAAGCCATTAGATGAAATAGCTTAGGGAAAGCTCAGTAAGTATTTTTGTTTTCTCTTCTTAAAAGAAACATTTCAGTGTTTCTGATGAATGTATATTTCTGATTTGATAATGTCAATTTTCTTGGCAACTTTAAGAGTTAATCGATTACATTTTTTAAATGCTTTCTGAATAATGTACCTAATTTTGACTAAAATTACTTGAGATGCAATTAGAGTATTATGAAGTCTACTTATTATGTATAGTTTGTTTATGAGTAGTATGGATATTTGCTTCAGAATTGTATGTCACATATTTATAGAAGGATTTATACAAAGATTTTTTAGATATAAAATTTGTATTGTAATTTGTAATGATTACTTTTTGAAGGAAAAAAAGCCCTTCTCTATTTCCCATGAATAATGTATTTCCACTCCAATGCTGTTTATTAGGATTTGCTACTAATTAGAGAGTGGGAATAACATTTTTATATAATGGGTGATAAATAAAATAAGTGAATCTTTGATTAGATGAATACATGAGCTAGTAGCTGCAGGTGAATTTAAGTGTCATAGAGAACATCAGTTACCATCTATGAAAGAAATGTCAAATCAATAGAGAATTCTATTGTTGACAGATTTGGAGTAGACAGGCCTTTACTTTTTTTCAGTCACTATATATGTATATGAAATAAAATAAATAATTGACACAAGCAGATGAACAATGTATAGGGAAAATAATCCAAAAACATTTCTTTTTGTCTCAAATAGATGGCTATTTCAAGCAAGAGTTAATTTGAGGGATTTTTTTGGGGGGGGATCAGCATCCTGTGCCTAGACAACTTACATTTAAGGACTCACGGGTTCTAATAGTTCATCACTAGGCCTCTCATCACAAGTGACAAACCACTTAAAAGGCAGGAACAGGGCTGGCCTCGAGGATGACTAGAAACACTCAGGTTTTCTGATCTCATCTGCTTCTCTCTTCGTGTCACCATTTTTAGAGGTGGAGGATGGTAGGGGGGTGGGCCAGCTTACAGAATGAGGGCAGTGCTCTGCTAAGTTCTAACCAGGATGATAAATGGAGTTTGGAACTATAGCTGGAGTTTGAGATTCTCTGAGAAGGAGTTCTGATTGGCCTAGCTTAGGTTACAGATCTAAATTTTGAACAGATTACTATGACGTCAGAAGTGAGACATGTTGACTCAGCGTTTCTTGTATGCTGTATCTCCTGTGGTGAGGAAGCCTGTGTGTTGGTGTGAGTACATGAATGATGGGGGGTGGGGGGATGGGCTTGTACCAGATGAAGAGGACAAAGCAGTAGTTATTACAGGGGCTAAGTTTTCATATTCAGTATTTGTTTTCTTTAAAGTCTTTTGTTAATCCACATACTATTAATTTAGCTGTCATCCTTATTATGTCTGTTCATTAGCTTAGTAGGAGCAGAATTAGTCAGACAGATGCCTTTGGGCACAGTCTCTCTAAGGCTGAAAACTCTTCCTTGCCTCTCCTCTCAAACAGTACTGACATCCTCTCTATGTCCGAAGTGCGTACTTCTCAGCTCCACCTGCATCGCCTCACCACTGTTTCTGTGTTTTGTGTCATCTCTCAACCTTGAGCCTAATGTTGACCCAAAACCAATTGCCAGCTTCTCAGCTGTTAAAGACATTTTCAAGTACAAGATATGGTTCGTGAAAAGATAGAAATGCTACAACTTGGGTTATAAAGTGAAGTTCATGTAATATAAGCGAGTAGAGAAAGACCAGGTGTGATGGAGTAAAGAACAGTGGGGAGTATGGCAAAGTAGGGAGCATATATCCTAGTTAAAGGAATTCATATTAATTTTTGTATACCCTATGGGTCAAATAATATATGTCTGGTACATAGTTTTAGTCTAAAGTTCTCTCATCTAGTCCATCAATTGGTAGATCCAGTATTCTTATTACCAAATACAGTTGCACTGTGGTGCCACCCTAAAAATCATGTAGGTTTACAATTGGATCTGGATTCAGAATGACTTTCATGGAATATGAATCTGTACTGTCATGCTATAGGTTGGAACATATTACAGACTTATTTGTGATGTGTTTGGAACTACAAATAGAATAAGATCTATCATCAGGGAATCAAGGACTTTAGAGCAACACAATTAATTATAAAGGAAGAATCACCCCATCAGGTGATATAGGAATCGAATAGGATATAGGCAAATTCTCTTTAGCAATCTGGCCCCACAGAGAAGTAATCATGCCTATCTTCTTATCACAGATAACAAAAGTAGAAACACCTGTCAACTACCCCAACAGACATTTTTACTTATTCCTTTCTCTACAAAATTTCCCCTGTATATGTCTTTGCTTCTAAGATTCCATACTTAAAAATGGACATTACCCTATAGAAAGAACCTAGATGTCCATCATCAAATGAATGGATAAAGAAGATGTGGTATATATATACAGTGGAATACTATGCAGTCGTCAAAAGAAATGAAATCTTGCCATTTGCAATGACGTGGATGGAAGTAGAGGGTATTATGCTTAGTGAAATAAGTCAGTCAGTGAAAGACAATTATCATATGATCTCTCTGATATGAGGAATTTGAGAGGCAGGGCAGGGGTTGTAAGGGGTAGGGAAGGAAAAAATGAAATAAGATGAGATCGGGAGGGAGACAAACCGTAAGGGACTCTTAATCTCACAAAACAAACTGAGGGTTTTTGGGGGGTGGGGGTAGGGATAGGGTGGTTGGGTTATGGACATTGCGCAGGGTATGGGCTATGGTGAGTGCTGTGAAATGTGTAAGCCTGATGATTCACAGACCTGTACCCCTGGGGCAAATAAAGCATTGTATGTTAATAAAAATAATCTTAAAAAATAAAAATAAAAAATAAAAACCATTTCAAACTCTACATAAATAAATAGAATTAAAAAAAATTTTTAAATGGACATTACCTAATTAACTTGCAAAGATATACCAAGAAGAAGACTATAGTATCTGTGATTATTCTTGCCTTATTAATTAGAGCTTACATGCAATGGCTGTCATGAGTTTAATGCAATCATCATTTCTGTGTATAATCATCAGGGTCAAGAGTGGAAGCAATGGAAAGTAGAAATCCTATAATTAGCAAAGAATTTTTAGTTCAAAATACCAAAAATTAAAATAAAGTCATTTTGTCAGACTTATAGTTTATTTTGGTAAGAAAATTATCTTTGTAAAATTGGAATAATGCTAGATTTACTGCCTAAAAATATTATGTTTGCCCCTTGGCTTGAGGATAAAGGCCAGTCCCTTCACAATCTGATTCCATTTTATCTTCATCATTTCATTTACCATCCAACTAAGCTTACACCTTGGACCAGGCATGGACTTCCATGACTCTACCCTTTGTATGTCCAATGCCTGCCATCTGGAATTCCCTCTCTTGCCTCTAGTGTCTGTGCCTATTTACTCAAATTTTAAGATGCATGTCAATGTCTACTGTAAAAAGCCTTCCCTGACTCCTACTAGACAGAATTAAATAACACTTCTCAAGTGCTAGCAAGTCTCTTTCTCATACTCTTTTTAGAGCATTTCTCTCATTTGCTGTACATATCATCATATGTCAATTTCCCTTACTGCACTTGGAACTCTTAAAGAATGGACTACAGTGTTTGATCTTCACACCCTTAAAGTGTAGGTCAATACCTGATAAATGAACGAACAAATTATGGAGCATTTACTCAGGTTTAAAACTTATAAATAAAATCCAACAGGTATAACTCGCCCTTTTCAGTAGCTATATACTACAGGGCAACAGAATAAACCACACTAAAGCTGTTAGTTTTGATTTAATTGCCTGCTGTGATTGAAGATCCTACTTTATGGATCAGGGAGACAGATAAAGAAGAGCCCAGGAGTCTGGCTGAGCTATGAAAATCTAACTGAGAAGCCTGGTAATGAATCAATTCCCGATCAGACAGAGGAGGAAAAATCAGATGGCCATTGAAAGTCAACACAGAGCAGCAGGTTGAATTTGGAGAAAGAATTAGGGGTTGAAAAAAAAGTTATACATCACAGTTCAGCCAGGAAACTGGTCTTGGTTAGAGGGTTAACTGACATCTTGAATTTAAGGCAGATCTCTAAAGTTAGTCAAATAGACTTTATAATCTGAGGGATCCAGAATGAGAAATGAGTTCACTAGTTCCATTTACTACTTAGTTATTGAGTGTCTGCAGGCACAAAGTCTGCTAAAATCCAGATAAGAAGGTAGGTAGGTAGATAGATAGATAGCCAGAGAGAAGCCTGTCTACAAAGACTTAATATTACAGTCTTGGTTCACCTCAGAGATGACCCTGTTCCTCGAGAAGAGGCCAAGACTTTGTGTTCTTGTTTATGATTTCAGCTATGACTGAACATCAGCTCTCATTCAAATGAGCATTTTAATCAACTAGAAAGTCAAGGCCCTATAAGTGTAGCTTGCCTTGATTAATGATCATAATCTCTCTTTTGCTTTTGGAGTATCTTATATTTGCAAGGCATTTTCGTATGTTGTCTCATTTCATCTTTGCAACAGTCTGCTACGTTTATATTGTACCTGCATTTTACAGATACGTGCTGTGTTTCTTGATATATTTCTACACAATAGTATATTGGTTGTTGTTTCCTTCTTTGTTCTTTTGTTAAATTCTAATTGTGACCCTTCTGTAGTATTTAAAATGGTCTCATCTTTATGGACTACTTCATTTCTATTTTATCCCACTGTTAATAGATCTGTGTCTTATCAAATAGAACATCTAGTGATAAGGCCTGAATATGAATTTGTCCTTGAAATGTTTCTCAGGTTTTGTTGGTTTTTTTCTTATTCAGTTGCTTGTCTTCTGGATCTGCTTCTGTTCATCTTTGCCTCCTATTTTCTCATTCCCATTTTTTTTGCACTTTTGTTCTTTCAAGTACATTTTAATAGACTCTTTTCTTCTTCCACTGATCTTCAAGCATGAAATTTCTTTTCAAGGCACTTAAGAAAATGGAAGTACTTAGAACATTCATGAACAAAATGTCTCGTGAGCTGCAAAAGTTAATGTGAAAAAAGCAGATAGAAGAGTGGCTACTTCATCAGATTTTTTTTCACTCTTTAAAAAGCAGCAAGTTGTAGTCTTTTCTTAAATAGCAAGCAAAAAGCAAGTGGCCTCATTTCACTTCTTAAAATAAACAAAATGAAACTAATAATTGATTTGTCAATTTACTGTGAATATTAAGTCCCTGCACACAAATTTGGCTTTTGTTAACTTAGGATTTACACTTTCTTTCCAAATATAATTATCTGACTATATATAGGTAAGTAATCTAAAGCCAGCTAATGATTGTTTGATCATTTAAAGTTAAAAACTATGTAGACATTAGTAAATTATCCATTTAGAAGACCTGTAACAATTGGATCAAAATTAATGTTAACCGAGAAATTAAATTGGACTCAAGGTATTTTTATGACATTTACGATGTATATTGCATGTGGCTTGTAAAGCCATGTTAACTTTAAAGAACTTGTTAAGGTTTTTGTAGAAATAGAAATGCTTTTATAATGTAAATGTATGCTTCATTAATCCGATAAGGTAATTTGCAGCTTTTCCTTTGGGCTGACATTACTAAGTCAAGGCCACATAAGCACTTGTGTAAGAAAACGTCCACCAATTGTGAAAATGATTATAAAAATGAAAGTGATATAATAACTAAGGAACACTCTATTTTTTTAAAGATCTATTTACTTATTTTAGAGAGAGAGAGTGCACATGGGGGAAGAGAGGCAGAGGGAGAGGGAGAGGAAAACCCAAGCACTGAGGGCAACCTCACTGCCCTGAGATCAGGACCCAAGCCAAAACCAAGAGTCAGACACTTAATTGACTGCACCACCCAGGCACTCCATGAACACTCTATTTTTTTTTTTAAAGATTTTATTTATTTATTTGTCAGAGAGAGAGAGCGCGAGAGCAAGCACAGGCAGACAGAGTGGCAGGCAGAGGCAGAGGGAGAAGCAGGCTCCCCGCTGAGCAAGGAGCCCGATGTGGGACTCGATCCCAGGACGCTGGGATCATGACCTGAGCCGAAGGCAGCTGCTTAACCAACTGAGCCACCCAGGCGTCCCTGAACACTCTATTTTAAACTGCAGTAACTAAAAGAACCTAATCATTAATTTATTATATATTTACAATAGCATAGCATTGAGAACAAGATGGAAATTGACTTTATTCTGGCTTGTGAGAATAGTTTCTCAATGGGGAGATATGACTAAGATTCTCAAAGTTATTGAAATAATGGTCAACTCAGTCCTTAAATACAGAAGACCATTTTGTGTTCAGTTTGGTAATTCAGAACACATGTATTTTAATGATTTTAATATTATAAGTTGGCATTTTCACTTTTATTTTCTTCCTCCAAGTGAAGAGGTCCTCAGCATTGTGGTATATCAACACAATCCATTGGGTCACTCTTGCCACTGACCAGTAAAATGAGAATCTCAGTGGCTTGAAGATCTTCATCGCCAGCTGTCTATGACAATGATTTTTAACTGGGAATAGACTTCATAAATACTTACAAAACATCTTCACCTAGTTTCCCAGCTCCCCTGCCTCCCCCTATATCTGCAATATTGCTTTATTAGATTTGGAATGGAGGCTGAGAATCGCTATTCTCTGTACTACTGGGACTTGTAAGCTCTTCAAACAAAAATCTTAAAGTCATATATCCACACCTATATATCTAAATCTATGTATCTGTTCTGACCTGATGGGTCTGACATTTTTTTAGCCATAATCATGATCTCTATACTTTCCAGAGCTCTTCACTGTACAAGCAAGGGAGTGAACAGACACAGACACATCTGGGTTATCTCATCGATCAGCTGCTATTGTCAAGAAAGCAAGATTCTATAAGTCAGGCACAGGGGGTACAAATGAGATCTGAATACCTTTCCAAGTGGAAGCTGTGTACTGGGGAATGAAGAGGGGGTCAAGTGGAGAAAGAAGGCACTTCTCAAAGTGTAGGAGAAACTTAGCAACAGTTTGTGATGCTTACCTTACTAAAAATTTACTGTGCTATCTTTTTGTTTCCTGTGGCTGCGATAACAAATTACCACAAACTAGATGCCTTAAAACAATAAAAATATACTCTCTTACAGTTCTGGAGGCCGGCAGTCTGAAATCAAGGACTGCACTGCCTCTGGAGACTCTAGGGAAGGATCTTTACCTCCTTTGGCATATGGTGGTCAGCATTCCCTGACTTTGGCCACATCACTCCAGTCTCTGCCTCTATGGTCAACATTGCCCTCCTTCTCTCATTTGTGTTTTTTTCCTCTTCTGTCAGTCTCAGATATCCCCCTGCTTTTCTTTTATAAGACACTTGTCATGGGATTTAGGGCCAACACAGGTAATCAACAATGATCTCCTCATATCAAGGGCCCTGAATTTAATTGTATCTACAAAAACTGTTTTCCCCAATAAAGTAACATTCACAGCTTCTGGAGATTAAGATGGGACCTATATTTTAGGAGCTACCATTCAACCCCCTACAGTATCTGTCACATGTTCTTGCACATTCACAAAAACTGTGATACTGAGAAAAAAAGTTCACAAGCTGAATAAACAGTGAAGTGTTGACAAGAGCCCTCATTCAATAATTATCAGGTCTGCTCCCATATGTGTGCACACACAGTGTGCATGTGTGTGTGTGTGTGTGTGTGTGTGTGTGTGTTGTGTTGTGTTTCATGGGGTTTTTTTTGTTTTTTTGTTTTTTTTTTAGAGAGAGAGAGAGAGCGAGCACAGGCAGAGTGGTAGGCAGAGGCAGAGGGAGAAGCAGGCTCCCTGCCGAGCAAGGAGCCCGATGCGGGACTCGATTCCAGGACGCCGGGATCATGACCTGAGCCGAAGGCAGCCGCTTAACCAACTGAGCCACCCAGGCGTCCCTCATGGTCTTTTCTTTTTACCTGAAGGATACTTTTTCCAGGTAGCCCTTGAGGTTACCATTTGGGGAAGAAATCATTAGAAGTTGTCCATAGCACAAGAGTTTATTTTTTTAAATTTTATTTTTTCAGTGTATCAAGATTCATTGTTTATGCACCACACCCAGTGCTCCATGCAATACGTGCCCTCCTTAATACCCACCACTAGGCTCACCCAACCCCCCATGCCCTCTCCCCTCCAAAACCCTCAGTTTGTTTCTCAGAGTCCATAGTCTCTCATGGTTTATCTCCCCCACAAGAGTTTTAAAGTTCCCAATAAATGAAGCAGAGAGAAGCATTCCTTTAACCGTTTTCCTAGATAGTCCTGCTAGCTCTGAGAGAGCAAAGAAAGTTCAGTCTTAACTCTTCACAGGTGAGTGTTCTTTTCCAATTGGCACGAGTTGATCCACCTGCAATAAAAAGAATATCTACTAATAAATGGATTGGTGATTTTATCTACTAATAAAAGATGATCTTCTAGACATTCTTCTGGTTTCCTGGTCTTCACAGAAAAAATTTTTAGGAATTCTGCCTTTCTATATTTGTAGACACCCTGGCATCTAGCCATAACAATTATAGGCATAACTTTTTCAAACTATGGAGATAGCCACTTACATTGTTCAGCATCCTAAGTCTTGTGATTCATTAGCAGAGTTACAATATTAAAGTATTTCAAGGTACTAATAAGAAACTATTCATTCACTTGTGCATTTGTTGAATGCTTTGCCTTTGTCCAACATGGCATTAGGCAAAGATGTAAGTGAAACTGAGAAGAACCCACTCTGAGATTAGCGAAGAAGAGCTGTTTTAAAAGGAGGATCAGTGGGCACCTGGATGGCTCAGTGGGTTAAAGCCTCTGCCTTAGGCTCAGGTCATGATCCCAGGGTCCTGGGATCCAGCCCCACATCGGGCTCTCTGCTCAGCAGGGAGTCTGCTTCCTCCTCTCTCTCTGCCTGCCTCTCTGCCTACTTGTGATCTCGGTCTGTCAAATAAATAAAGAAAATATTTAAAAATAAAATAAATAATAAAAAAATAAAATAAAAGAAGGATCAAGCAAGTCCTCATTGTGAAAGTGTTCTGTGAGCTATACCTTAGTGAAGGGGTAGGATTAGGCCAACCAAAATGAAGTAGAAAGGCACTGCTGAAAGACCAGTGTTAAGAGAGACACACTGATATGAGAAAACCTATGTTGACTTTGGAAGTTGGGCAGCAATACAGCCCACTGAAGTAGTTCAGCCAGCTGACCTGCTGAAAAAGAGTAGTGCCAGAAAAATGATAATAAAGATACATTTTCACTAAAGAGGGAAGCAAGGGTTCCTGGGTGGTTCAGTCAGTTGAGCATCTGCCTTTGCCTCAATTCATGATCCCAAGGTCCTGAAATTGAGCCCTGCATCAGACTTCCTGCTCAGAGGAAGCCTGCTTCTCCCTCTGCTCCTCCTCCCTCTCGTTCTCTCTCTCTCGAATAATAAATAAAAATTTGGGGGGGCGCCTGGGTGGCTCAGTTGGTTAAGCAACTGCCTTCATCTCAGGTCATGATCCCAGAGTCCTGGAATCGAGTCCCGCATCAGGCTCCCAGCTCCACGGGGAGTCTGCTTCTCCCTCTGAGTCTGCTTCTCCCTCTGATGCTCTCTCTCACTCTCTCTCTCTCTGAAATAAATAAATAAAATCTTTAAAAATTTAAAAAAAAATAAATAAAATGTTTTTAAAAAGGAAGGAAGAGAGCCCAAATGGTTAGGTAGTCTCAGAGTAGACTGTAAGAGAATAAAGAAACCAGAAGCCAGAGACCTAATAGGGAAACTGATTGTCTAGGTGAAAAGTAACAGATTAGAATCTGAAAATATCAGGGCACCTGGGTGGCTCAGTGGGTAAAGCCTCTGCCTTCGGCTCAGGTCATGATCCCAGGGTCCTGGGATCAAGCCCTGCATCGAGTTCTCTGCTCAGCAGGGAGCCTGCTTCCTCCCTTTCTCTCTGCCTGCCTTTCTGCCTACTTGTGATCTCTGTCTGTCAAATAAATAAATAAAATATTTTTAAAAAAAGAATCTGAAAAGATCAGATGTGGGGAGTGGGTAATCTTTCAGAGGAAGTCAGAGATATAAATCTTATTGATGTATCAACTTTTAGGAAGGGAAGTTAACAGAGTCAAAGAAAATAGGTGTTACTTATGGCTGACTGGGAAAATGGTGATGCCAATAATAATAAGAATGCCAAAAAGAGAAGCAGTATTTGAGGGAAATATGTTGAATCAAACTGTGGTTCCAGGACTGTAGTGGCACATTTTGGCAGGACTCTCTCACAATTGGAAATGTGAACATAGCTTGGGTGAGACGTTTGGGCCAGACAAGCATTTGAAAGATCCCCTTGGAGCAGAAGTCCGGCAGTTGCTGTTCTGAGAGATAACTTATTTTTCAGTTTGTCTCAAATTATTATTGTAATCATTAAGTACACAAGCTTCCAAAAGTCTTATTTTCCTCTTGAGAACAGATGTGGTGCATTTATCTCTGAATAACCAACAGATAGATTGCATTCAATAAATTCTTATTAAGTGACTAAAGTTTAATTACAGTGTTTCTGAGATTATCTTGTTTTGCCAAGTAGAATGGCAACTATTTTATATTTACTATTATATACTTTAAAAGGATTTTGAAGTTTTGCTGGAATCACAACACCTTTCAAGTTGCCAAGTGTTTTTTTTCATGAGTCATTAAAATATTTAATATGTTCTCCCAGCCTGAACCAATATACATTATCTTGATCATTATAATTATGATATGATAACACACAGGGCAAGTTTTTGAATTAGTCTCCTTCTTCAAGAGGTCTTGGTCACTCTTTAGGCTTTGCACTTCCATGTAAATTTTATTTTATTTTTTTTCTTTAAGCTTTTTTATTTAAACATATAATGTAACCCCACCACCCTCTCCCAATCCCTCTCCCCCCACACCCCCCTCAGGTTGTTTTATGACATTAAGAATCTCTTTTGGTTTGTCTCCCTCCCGATCCCATCTTGTTTCATTTTTTCTTTTCCTACCACCTTAATCCCCACCCCCGTTGCATCTCCACTTCCTCATATCAGGGAGATCATTTAATTATTCAAAAACATAATTATAAGATGTAACTAAGAAAACTACCGATTATTTCTACAATTGAGTTATATCCGTTCAAAGTCAGTCATCTAAAAATGTATATTATTAGATTCATATTCAAGGAGAGGCTTCATGAATTGTGCCTTTTCTTTTCACTACTTCATTTCCTTCTCCTTTTGTTCAGGTAAGAAAGATACATATGTTGTTAAAATATTCAGTAACTGAATTATTTAGGCAAAATTTTAAATGGAATATGGTGGGAAATTTTTGAAAAGTTAATTGACTCAATTATTTCAATAATTCCAGTAATTTCTTTAAAAGAAATGGAGACAGACACATATTTGATTGGTATTGATTTGGAACTGTGCCTATTTACATTTGAATTCCTGTGACCTGCTTTCCACTTAGAGGTTTTATATTGTTTTCTTCTTCTTTTGTCTTTCTTTCCATGTTATATTGATTTCTGAGCCTTTGAGGGACTTCCATTTTCCAGCTCATTTAAGTGCACGGCATCCTGCTGTGTTGGTCATCAGCAAGTCACAAAAATGGTACACAAATGGCCATATAATGCAATGTGATTTGAAACAAAGAGGAATTGGACATGTGTGCAGTCATGGGGTTTTTTATCCTGGGCTGTTGAGGTTAGAAAGTAAAGAGCTAGCAGATTTTTTTTTTCTGTAAAAGTAATGACAATTTTGAATGCCATTTAGGACACTGGCTCCAAAACTTTAGATTTCAAGAACCAGTTGAACTATTTGGATGAATGAATGAATGAATGAACAAACGAATGAACTGGACCATCATAAAGTGATCAATTTATTTAGTTTGCCAAATGATATTATTAAGAAAATAAAGAAGTGACCATCTGCTATCGATGTAATCTGTAATTTTTTAGAAGAGCAATTTGAAATCCAAAACAGGTTTCTCAAAGAAAATGGCAGTCATTGAATTGAACACATTCAGTTTTATATTTATTTTAAAAGCTCACTGAATTATCCTCTCCATTTCCCCAAATTTTTATGTAAGAGTATGTCAAGACTGTTACTGATCATTCCCTGCTTCCAGTAAAGACTATAATCATATACCTTTTGTTTTTCCACACTAAAATAAAACATTTGACAATGGAAACTAATTAAAATGCACAGTTAATATTTTTCCTGTATTTGGGGATGGAATGTCCTCATTGATATCTGTGTTTGTGTATTTCACGTATTGCACGTCCCTGCTACGTTCATCATAGTTACATAGTTACATGTACATACACTTAGGAGACATGTTGTGAAAGCCATCTTATACAAAAGAGAACCACCTCCTGTCTTTCCCCACCACTGCCCGCCATGGCATTATCTCACTTAACAGAGGCAACCACCTGCATCTGTTATGGCTGACTTTCATTATTTACTTCCATGTCTTTAATAACATGCTTGAACCACAATTTCATTTTCCTATTACTTTATTGAAATCAGTTTGTTGATTTAATCTACTGACTTCCGGTTATTACAGATAAAGATAAAGGTCTCTTTCAAATTCTCACTCCTACTACACATTTGTGGATGTCTTGTCTGCCCATCCTCCTGTGTGGTGACTTTGGCTTCATCTCCATCCACAGGTTGTTTGTGAGTATGGAAACACTAGTCAAAACTACCATTACAGGGCGCCTGGGTGGTTCAGTGGGTTAAAGCCCCTGCCTTCGGCTTGGGTCATGATCCCAGGATCCTGGGATCGAGCCCCGCATTGGGCTCTCTGCTAGGAGGGGAGCCTGCTTCCCTTCCTCTCTCTCTGCCTGCCTCTCTGCCTACTTGTGATCTCTGTCAAATAAATAAATAAAATCTTTAAAAAAAATACCATTCCATGTAGTAATTTTCTGTCTCTTCTGCTTTAATTTCTGGGAGATTTCCTAAACTTTATCTTCCAACCTCTTACTGATTTTTTTCCTTTTTGGATACATATTTTTTCATTATAAGTGTTTTACTTCCTTATATACATCCATCTTTTTCTATAGTAGCCTATTTTTGCTATGTAGAGGCACTAACGTCTCTTCTCAGAAAACTTGAGTTGTTGTAGGAGGTTGCTTTTCTCTCCACATAGCCTTTATTTTCCCCACGTTCCTGTTGTCTGTTTGTTTGCTTGTATGGGTTTCCATCACATTCAAGGCTTTCTTCCCTTTATTTGCTCTCTTCGATTGTCTGCTAGGCAGTCAGAAGGTTCTCGGAAACTCTTCATAGCCTGTTGATCATGGGCTTCATAGTTTGGTTGTCTGGCTAGCTGGGAAACACCTGCTGTCCATATTATTGGGCCTTTTATTGTGTGCTGGTCACATTCACAGAGGAAAATCCCCCAGTATCTGCCTATTCGTTGGCTTCTGAAAGATGACTGAAGAAGAATGTTATATTCATCATAAAAATGTGCCTTCAGCTGTGCTGAGTCTCCCTTTCACCCTTTCCAGAGAATAAACTTCAGTTTCTGCCACAATGAAGAAGGGAATCAATACCTAATTGATTTTTTAAAAAGATTTTTTAACAATTCTCTTATTTTTGTCCCATTCTCATCCTTCCTTCCATAGATATCTAGCATGATCAATTCCTTAGACTTTGGGAAGTTCCATATCGGTAATCATGTCATTTCTTGGCATCAATGTCTGTTAGATTAGGGTTCAGCTTTTTCAGGTCTTCTAAGTGAGTTACTACTTGTTCATTAACTGTCTGGCTTTAAAAATTCTGTTGTAGTCCCCACCCATTTCTTTTGTCATTATGGGTTTGTACCTAATTGAAACTCCCTTCATATTTCTGTGTGTTGTCAGATGGAAAAAAAAACTGTATTTCTGTGCTCCATTCACCATCATTACCTGATCTGCATGTGACTTTAAGAAATTGGTTCTTGACATTTCATAAGACAATGGCATAAAAATAAACTATCAGTAAGCTTCATAGAGGATTTATGAACTTGAGCAATAATTGTTATCCTCTCTATTAGCTACTCTGACACAACTCCAAATTAAAGTGAACCTAGTAATGTTTGCTACTGTTGATACACTCTGAACAATGTGAGTGACAGTCATTTTTAATTAGTCTGTGGATAGTTACGATCATGTACCTAAATCCCATTAGTGGTCACTTTTTAATATCTGTAACATGGAAGTACTGAAACCAATCTTTTCTTTCATTCTTTCTATTTTTTTTATTTGGTGGAGAAGGTCAACCATGCTTTGTAGGTCAGAATTATTGATGGGGTACTTTTATTTGACTTAGCATTTTCATATCTTTTTAGCTTAACTGTCTACCATGAGACTAAGCTTATTACTGTCATGTAAGATTTGTTAAGCAGCACTAGTCATATCTAAAATCCACCATGTGGAGTAATTTATCCTTATTTCAAGAAAATCCATATACCAGACATAATATGCAGTGATTCTTCTTACTAAATTTTTAATACATATTATGGACAGTGGAATCAAACCAGAATCTCTCATATCATCTGTTTAGAACCCAGGCAATGTGTATACACTTGGAGAAAAACTATGCCCTAGAACTAGCTATAAATGGATCCTGCTGAATTCTGGTTTTTCTCCATAATCTTGTCCTGTCAAACATGAAAATTTCCTCCTCTTCAATTTCTCAACTCTAAGATTTAATTTCAGCTTGTGCATTCAATTTTACACTTTATTCCTAGAGCATGAGATGCCCCAGTATTGATCCAGGTTCCACATTAATGGAGGGCCCAGTATGCCTGTTATGTATATAGAGATGTCAGTCATGGAGTATATCACTCCAGCCAGGGAGGCTGATGTCTGTGTATATGTATATGTGAATAATAATAAAGTGTGAAGGATATGGGTAGAGATCTTTAGGGTATGTTATGGGTAAATTTCTTTGAGGATGCCATTGATGGGAAGACCATGTCTACTCAGAGAGGCCACCCAAAGCCCTTTCAGGGAGGCAGTGTTGGCTTTGAGACTAGAAGGATGAGTATAATTTCTCCAGGTAGAGAAAAATAGTATCAGCAAAGACTTGTGAGTAGCAGTAAATATAAGTGGCTACAATAAAAAAGTATCATGGAATATAATTAATAAAAATTCACCTTTAGATCTAAGTATAACAATAACTAACATTGAGCATTTTCTTTTGTGTCAGACACCATGCTAAGAGCTTTTCCTGAGTGATCTCATTTAAAACACAAACTATATTATTAGTCTCATTTTATATATGTGGAGTTTGAAGCACAGATACGTTTCCCAAGTTCACATAGTTAGTAGTGAAAATGAGACTCGAACCCAAGCAATCTGATGCTAAGACTCATATTATTCATTGCTACACTAACAACTGACTGAAATACTTCCTCTTTCAACTATAAATGTTCTTTGGCCTCCAACTATATATCTTGAGGATGTGGGGCACTCAAAGACATATTGCATGTGGGATTGTGGTTGGTGATGGTGGCAAAGATGTTTAAACTCTTGCTTGTCTTAGTGCTAAATAATTACCACTCTTTACATGTTAGTGGACAACCACACTATAGGCAGCAATGTTTCTTTTCATAGTAGAAGTAAATAACATCTCTTTTGGTAAATTTAAGTACTTATTAGTCACATGGGTAATTAAATGCCTTTCCCTATGAATAAAAATTTAAAGCAAGTACAGGCCTCAGAACAAGGTTTCTCAACCTCAGTACTATTGACATTTTGGGCAAAACAATTCTTTGTCCTGGAGGTGGGGGGGGGTGTGTATTCAAGGATACTTGGGAGCATTCATGACCTCTACCCATAGATGCCAGTAGCATTCCCCCAGTTGCTATAATCAAAAATGCCTGCAGACATTGCCACATACATCAGCCACTGCAGGCTGAAAAATCTCCCACCACTAAGGTTAAGAAACCACTGTCTTAGAAAAATCTCTGAGATCCCCTCAAGGTTTACACATGATGGGACTTAAAGTACTGTAATGAAGGTCACACAACTCAAAGGTGGCCGACATTTGATAGATTTCAGGATTCCTAATCCCAAATCCATATTTCACATAAAATAAGCTGCCTATAGTGGTGTCTTCTGTTTAAAACAATACCTCTAGAACATATAATTTAAAAGGTGTTCACCATCCATAGCAAATCAGTAAGATAGGTCAGACAGGTGGAATAAACCCAATTTTATCAGTGTAAATGCATAACAAGAAAGGTTATGATTTGTCCAAGATCACATATATAGTAGGGAAAAGAATCTGGACCTAAGACTTCAGATGACAACTCTGTTACTCTTTCCAAAATTGATGCTTGCCCCAATTGGTCAGCATGGGCTTGATTTGAGAAAGGAACAGTAGGAAAGCTCTTGGGGAACATTTTACCTAATGTTTTTTTTATTTCCAACACTCCGATTCTGAATTTTTTTTGTAGGCAGAATAATAGCAGTAGCATTATTTAATTGGAGAAGAGAGTCATAATACCCACATGGATATCTGTTGTTGTGTCTAGCTATAATTTTTTTCTTATATGAGTGATTAAGAACAAATGACCTCAAAGACATAAAAATTATTTAAATTATTTCACATTATGGATGCCTCAGCTATAGAGACGTAAATAGCAATGATTTCCAAAGACTTACAGAGAAGTATGAATGATGTCATATTTCAAAGACTTTGCTGTCTCGAATTTTGTTATAGGTGTCTTTAATATGACATCTAAATATTTAAATCTAAATATTTAACTGCCTACCTCTTTCTACTCATCACTGTGCTGCCAAAAGAAAGGCCTTTATGGAGATAATCTCTCCTTGGTCAAATCCTAACAGGTCACCATGGTAAAGTGTCGATTCTTTCTGGAAAGTAAATAAAGAGTAAGCAGTTCTGCATAGACCTCCCAGCCATTTCTGGGCACATGTGGTTGTTTCTTTTTTAAAAACAAACTTAATCTGAAAGTTTAAATTTTGTTTAGTTCATATAGTGCCTTACATAAAACTATGCAAATGATTAAAAGAAAAAATTAACAGGGTTTGTATATCTGCATAGTAATGTTTAATTTTTTTAATGGCCTTAAGCTAACACAACAACTGTCTGCTGTTTTTAAATTACATATTGCCATCTCTGGGCAAAATGTGTGTGTGTGTATGTGTGTGTGTGTGTGTGTGTCTATTGCGTATTACCTAAAACTGAAATTGGTGTGATAAAATGAAATTAGTGTCTGTAAATATCTGAAATAAATCTTAAAACGTTCTACACATACTCCAGAAAATTGCAAAATAAGAAATGCAAGTGAAAAGGTTTATTTATTTGTTTGTTTGCTTTCAAAATAAAAGAATTTCAAAACTACCCCCTTGCAGTGATTAGTTTTGGAAGCAGTGGAATTGGATGCACTTCTCACATCTCATGAATCACCAGGTTCTCTTGACCACATCTTCTCAATATATCACAAACCTGCTCACTCCTCTCCTTCACAGCCAACATGAGCACATCAGCCCGTCAGCATCTCATTAGGAGTATTCTAGTTGTTTTTTAATTGTTCTTCCACATCTACTCTTGGCCCCTTCAAATTTGGCCCAAAGCAACCACAATGACCTTTGTAAAATGTAAAATGATGGCGTCATTCTTCTTAAATCCCTTCCATGACTTTCTATTAAACTTGGGACAAAATTCTAAATTCATTTCTTTAAAATATTTATTTATTTATTTGAGGGGGGATGGGGAGGGGCAGAGAGAGAATCCTGAGGAGACTTCCCGCTGGGCAGGGATCCCATGCTATGCTCAGTCCCACCACCCTGAGATCATGACCTGAGCTTAAAATCAAGAGTCAAATGCTTAACTGACTGAGCCACCCAGGTACCCCATAAAATTTCAAATTCTTTTTTCTTAAAGATTTTATTTATTTATTTAACAAACAGATCATAAGTAGGCAGAGAGGCAGGCAGAGAGAGAGGGGGAAGCAGGCTCCCTGCTGAGCAGAGAGCCGGATGTGGGGCTCGATCCCAGGACCCTGGGATCACGACCTGAGCTGAAGGCAGAGGCTTTAACCCACTGAGCCACCCAGGTGCCCCAAATTTCAAATTCTTAACAAAGAACATAAGAACATAAGGTCTGCCATAACCTTCCTCTCCCCAATCTCTTGTTTGGCTACTGTTTTTTCCCTCCTAACTAATCTCCATGCACACCCCACCATGCATCAGATTGCTCCCAGCTAGAGCCTTCATACTTATTGTTTCCTGTTCCTGGAATGTTCTTTTCCCATGCCTTCATTTGGCCAATTTGACTCATTATTCAGGTCCATGCTTAAATGTCATATAATCTAGGAATTTTTCCTGATTCTCCCAGATTCTCCCAAAATCCTGTGTATTCACTCTCTTAGTACCTTGTTCCTTATTATTGCAACAACAGCATCAAGTAACTCTAGAATTATTTGTTAAGTGTCTGTTCCCAGTAGAGCACAGGGCTCAGCATATACCTGGAATGCCATAAGAGATTGTTGGATGCATCCAGAAAAAAAGGGAGAAGGAAGGAAGGAAAATGAGGAAGGTAGGGAGAAAGGGAGGGAGGGAGGGAGAAAGGAAGGGAAGAAGGAGGCGAGGGAGGAAGGAAGGGGGAGGAAGGAGGGGAGAAGGGGGAGAAAGGAAAGAATAAAGGAAGGGGGAAGGAGAAAAGGAGGGGAGGGAAGGAAGGAAGGAAGGAAAAGAATCTACAAGTGGGAAGTTCCTCCCTTTAGTAGGCTAACTCTAAATTTCTTTCTTTAATTTTTACTACTTTCTCCATGTAGACAGCGGTCCTATATACAATGAACATTTCTAACTTGATAACTGAAATAACTTTCAGAAATAGGCCAACAGCTTTAATTTTTTAATACAGAGTTAAAGCAAATATTATAGGTACATGTAGAACCTATAAAAATAGTCAAATTTATTATTAAGGATATAATTTTTTATTTTTAGTTTTCATAATTTAATTCATCTTTTTGAATAGGTAAGTCCTTTGTTGGAATGTAATTCAAAAGTTATGGAAGGATATGTGTAATGAAAAGTTGATGTCTTAACCCCACCTATCCAGCTCTCCCTAAAGGCAACCAGGGTTTCAAGTTGCATGCCATAATTTGATTTTGATTTAATGATTCCTGAATTGGCTTCCAGTTTGGTTTCCTTTTGTTTTGCTTTGTTATTCTGGGCCTTGGCTTTTGCCAGCATTTAAATAATTGCCTTAATGGTAATTACTATTATATAACTCATGTGAATATAATGTGTATGGATATAAATATCTTCTAGTATGCTGGATTCTGTTATACAGTGATTTCATTTTCAAATATTTTTCTTCCTTGTAAAACAGTCATTTATCAAATGACCTTGCTTTTACCATCACACAGGGAGATAGGTATTGAACTTCAAAAACATTATTAAAATTATTGCTGAAGATCTTTGGAGAAAATTTTTCAAAGTTTTATTCCAAAGACTGTATTCTTTAGAAACTCGAACCAGAAATTCTACTTTATAAATCTTGTCACAGCAAATTAGGTCTTAACTTTCTGTTCCCTGTAAAAAGTGACTAACTCCCTAATCAAGACATTTTTCTCATGTTTTGATTGGTCTGACCTTTTCAAGTTGACTAAATGTTAGTGATTTTTAAAATAGCTTTCAGCAGATTCCTTGTGATTGGCCACATCTAGACTGCCCAATAAGAAAGGATGACTTCACCTCTTATGAAAGCAGAATACTGACAGCCTTGTTCTTTTTAAGGTGAATTTTTAAAATAGAAAGATGGTGGCACAACTTGCTGCATTGTTTCTTTCTACTGGGGTCTGTGGATGAGGTAAAGAGTTTTCAAGATGGAAGAATCAAGAAACAAGTTTTTTGTCCCTATTTGATTTCTTTCTGTGTTATCCAGTTGACCAGCTGGTAAATTCTGTTTTCTCTTCTTTAAAAGGAAAAAAAGCATGGACAAGATTATCTCTAAGAAACTCCCAAAGGGAATGAAAAAAGAAATGAATGAAATAAAGCCAAAAAAATTTAGTAACTTTGATGCCAAAGATTGGTTTGCTTTTTTATTATTTAATAAAATCCAAATTTGTAATTTGATGTCACTAGGGTCTATTAGAAATCACAGTATCATATCACGTAAAACATAAAATCTTGGTTTAACACTAATTCAAAAATTATAGAACATTTTGTATATTCGTATGTGTGTGTGACACACTGAGTATGTATTTTATATCAGAGGTCATTTCTTTACACAAATGGAGTTCAAATTATAGATTTACTTTTCATTCCAAAAGCTTCTCACATTAAAATCTCCTTGCTTCACTACTTTTTGTAAATGCTAAATATATTTTCTTGATATTATTTATCTCTTGTAGTTTTATTCCCTGTCTCATTATATGATCAATTGATGTGAAAAAATGAGTGTCGTGGAGCATTGCACTCTTTGAATACTCTTAAAAATTGTTAACCATTATTTCATTGAAGAAGTTTTTCACAGGTATTTTACTAAAATTGTATTTATTTTTTCAGTCTCATCAGTGTACTAGTATTACAGCTTTGTAAGAAGTTTATGTTGAAAAAGAAATGACATAAATTCTCACATAGTATATTTGTAAAGGAAGAATATGTTGACAGTTTTTCTTTTTGTGACACATCAGGAGTTCCAAGGGATTGAGCCATCTGCAATTATTGTTTGACTACATAAAATTACCATTTGAAAAGTGTTCACTTAAAAATATCAAAGAAAATTAGTTTGTAGATTCATATCAGAAGACATTGTACTTTAGTCTAAAAAACAGCTGAACTTTTAGCAAATTGGAAAGTTGCATGATTTGCCTACATGTAAGTTTGTCTCTAAAGAGTATGACGTTTTGATATAATCAAAACTCTATTGAGTATGTTGAAGCAAAAAACTTTCAGGAATATTGATCATGAAGAAAATCAAAGAAAGGGAATCTGTAATTTCATGTGATAAAATTATTCTACTAAAATATTAAATCCTTTGTTAGGATAAGTCATTTTTATATATCTTCCACTTAAAATAACCATTCATCAGTTCACCTAGAAACAAATTATCAGGGTGGTGAAGAAGATGGGCTCTGAGCCAGACTACCTGGTTTCAAAAACTGACATTGTGTCTGAACACCTTGCTGAAGTTCAATTCATCCAGCTTGAAAATGCTGGTATCATTCGTGTTTAATTCATAGGATTGCTGAAAGGACAAAATAAGCTGAGGTAAATAAAGATAGAAGAACCATGACAGGAACAAGTAACATTTCAAGAAATGTTGGTGTTGTTGTTACTGTTGTTGCTATTATTAGTATTATTTAATAGGATGTGAAAATTGAAGTTTTGGCTGAAATGCAAATATGGTAATTATATATTACCGGTTGAGTGTGAGACAGAATGAATACCCAGGAGAAATGTTCAAAGTGGTGAATCAAAAAACTTTGCATGACTCTTGAAACCTTCACCTACTTTAGAAATATCTTTTGAAAAACCTAGAATAGAGAGTCAAAGAGGGGCTGGCAAGATTTTTTTTAATTTTTATTTATTTTTTAAAATTCCAGTATAATTATCATACAGTGGTATACTTGTTTCAGGTGTACAATATAGTGATTTAACAATTCTATACATTACTCAGTGCTCATCATGATAATTGTATTATTATTCCCCTTCACCCATCATCCTACCCACCACCCCTCTGGCAACCATCAATTTGTTCTCTATTTCTAAGATTCTGGAGTTTTTTGTTGTTGTTTGTCTTTTTTTTTCTTTGTTTATTTGCTTTGTTTCTTATGAATGAAGTCATATGGGATTTGTCTTTCTCTGAATGACTTATTTTACTCAGTATTATACCCTCTATACTCATCCATATTGCAGCAAATGGCAAGATTTCATTCTTTTTTATGGCTGGGTAATATTCCTCTGTGTGTGTGTGTGTGTGTGTGTGTGTGTGTGTGTCTTTTTTATCCATTCATCTATGGATGAACACTTGGGTTTCTTCCATATCTTGGTAAGGTTTCTTTTTTTTGTTGGGATCAGGATTTCTTTAGAGAGCTACTGAGATGTCTCATCTCTCTCTGGTGGAGTGCATAGGCTGCCTTCTCCACCACAATTCTAAAAAGTGGAAGCTTTATTGAGACTACTCAAAGAGGTTAATGTGAGTTTCCTTAAGTTGGGTACTTAAGCCTCGTTCATACCTGTGAAAGTTAAAGCATGTATGCTGGTGGAGGTGGGGGATTAGAGAGAGAGGGATAATGGGGGAGAGAGAGCAGAGAAGTAGAAAATGATAACCTCTGTGGGGCAGGAGGGTGGGGTGGGTAAGAAGGCATGAGCATTTTCCATGAAGCAGATTTGGTCCACATGGAAGAGAAAGCATATTTGGAGAGGTTTTAAGCCCTGCCCAGGAAGAGATGAGTTGGTCTGAGGGAAAAGTGACCAATGAAAGAAATGCTTTGTCTAAGGGAAGGCGACCAACCAATGAGAAGACCTCTCACCATCTCAAAAGCTTATCACTGGGGACCAATGATAAATGTACAGACATACCCTGGAGTCAAAGATTCATCTTTATATATATTTGCTAGTCACTAGCCAAATAAGAATAGTTCTGTCCTTAATGTCTCTTTATTCCTCCCTGTCTCTTTGTCTCGGGGGTGGATATGATCAGAAAGGCAGAAAAGCTGGTCACATAGGTCACCCACTATAAGTAATGTCCAGAAGGATGGAAGGAGAGCTCTTAGCTTTGACTGAAGATCTAATGATTGAGGACTGTGATGTCAAACTGTACAGTGAGGCCACACTTATAACTGAAAGTGACTGTATGACCATCCATTTCCTAAAAGCATGGAATTGGGAACTTCTGACTTTTCAATCAGTAGGAGAAGAAATTATCCTACTAGAAATAGTCCTTAAAAGGAAAGAAATCAAAAGTTACCTAGGTTTGAAATGCTTATGCTGTTCTGGTGGTTTGTTACAACAAAAGAGAAAGCAGTCATAAACTGTATTTACAGAGCACATGAATAAACAGCAAGAGTCATGCTGTAATACAGCATTGATAAACTACATACTTAGATGATTCAGGCTGGAAGCTACCACATGAATTAAAAATGACCACATGTAATGAATTAATTTCCAACATAAAAAGAAGGAAGAAGGGGGAAAACCTTAATATCTTCCTACTTTAAATGAATACAAAAGAAGTCAATAAAACATGACACGATTTCCAGATTATTAGAATATGTTGAAAATATAGTGTAAAAATTACAAGTGTAATTTATAAACTTTCTCCTGGATTTTTCATGTGTACATATTTTTAAAGATGTTATTTATTTATTTGAGAGAGAGGGAGAATAAAGAGGGAAAGTGAAAGGGGGAAACTAACGCCCCTTTGAGCAAAGAGCCTGATGTAGGACTCAATCCCAGGACCTTGAGATCATGACCTGAGATAAAGACAGATGCTTAACTGACTGAGCCACCCAGAACCCCTGTATTAAATATTTTAATTACTTTTTTTCTCCACTTTTTGAAAGTTAGATCCCAAAATGGGATATTGATTTAGATAAAACCTAGTAAAAAATATGTAATGATTGGTGATGTTTCACACAGAGTCTTGCACATGGAAGATATATTTTAATATTAAATTTTTATTTATTTTAGCTTAAGTGAGATATGAAATATGTAATTCATATATTTGCTTATGGATAAAGGATTTTTCACTTCAAAAACAAGAAACAAAATTTACTGTACTTTCCTCTGGGATATTTCAAATGTTGAACCTAGAAGCCTAAATCTTGAAGAAGTCATGAATATTTTTGTCATAAAAAATATCTCCAGGGGCACCTGGGTGGCTCAGTGGGTTAAAGCCTCTGCCTTCAGCTCAGGTCATGATTCCAGGGTCCTCGGATCCAGCCCCGAGCCCGCATCGGGCTCTCTGCTCAGCAGGGAGCCTGCTTCCCTTCCTCTCTCTCTCTGTTTGCCTCTCTGCCTACTTGTGATCTCTCTCTGTCAAATAAATAAATAAAATCTAATAATTCTAAATATCAGACTTTTTAAAAATCTTACTAGTTTTTATGATATCAAGTTTTGTCTTTTTAATTTTAATTTTAGTTATCTTAAAAGTTATTTCTTAGTTTCTTTTCTTTCTTTTTTGTTTTTAGAGAGAGAAAGTGTGCACATGTGCATGCCTAGGGGCCAGCAGGTGGGGTGGAGGGGCAGAGGAGCAAGGACAGAGGGAATCTTAAGCAGACTCCACACCCAAAGTATAGCCCAGTGGGGGACTCCACCTCATGGCCCTAAGATCATGACCTGATCTGAGATCAAGTGTCTAACACCTAACCAACTCAGCCACCAGACGCCCCTCCTTACATTTTAATAAAATGTATTATATATTAATTACTGCTTGAAGGAGAAGATATTGATATTATCTATTGGAAAAATCTACATGTTAAAACATGTTAAAATCTACATGTTATTGGAAAAACTCTAACATGTTAAAGATATAAATAGAAAACCTACTTTAGGAGAATAGACATTTCAACCAGGTTAAACTAAGTGAGACTTACTTTTCCTCAGTGTACTGTAAGAGATTAGATGTCACAAGTTTTATTCAAACATATTAAATACTGTTGTAGCATATATTGCATTGTCTAAAACTAATGTTTTGCTCCAAATCTTTTTATAACCATAATTGCAATTTAACATTATTACAACTTAATGAGCAAAGTATTCTACCCTTCAAATATCGAATGATACAGTTTTAATAAATATATTATGACTTTGTAAATCATTATTAGAAGCACCAATCTTAGAAGATGCAGGAGTAAAGAATGATAAGATTGGTGAGTAATAATAATGAGAACCTTTGCTTTAGTATCCTGGACAAAACTTTGTTGGTTATATGGTTGTATATATTATTATTCCCCCTTGGATTTGTTTTTCACTTAGATTCTGATGACTTTTGCTATCATTAATGTTAATATATTCATATTTATATTTTTTATGTTTTTTAAGAAATACTTTCATTTCTTAGAATCATAAGTATACTCACATCCATTTTAAAACTTAAAAAACTTTTTCTTTCACTCTGAGCCTTTTCAATGTTAGATTTATTTTTATATTTAGTATGAAGTTAGAAATATACTTTTGTATTTTTTATGTAGATAGTTAATTGTCCCAGGGCCTTTTGTTGAGTAGTTTTTGTGTTCTTTACTTATTCTTTGTGAC